>JAYMSP010000275.1:0-61525 GCA_036897095.1 Plantago elongata | reverse complement strand
GATTCCGTTGCTTTACTTTATGTGTGTGTGTGAGATCGATATCATAACTATATATATATATATATATATATATATATATAGATCAATATTATCATATATGTACGTATACGTTATATATATATGATCGTGTACGTACGTTAGAATTCTATATATATATATATATCTAGCTAGAATGATCATATCGATCATGCATCGATCATATAATTAAGTAAACTATTTATACATACACATATATACTAGTTATAATAGGAGAAATTTTTAACGGAATTAAAACAATACAAAATAAAGTGTGTATATATATATATATATTTAATGCATGTTTCTAACGAAAACATAACTGATCAGTGGTTAAACCGTCTGGCCGGATTGCCCATTACGAACGGAATACAAAATTCTGTTAGAAATTACTAACAAAATGTCATCCGTTAGTAATTTCTAACGGAATGATTTTCCGTTAGAAATTTCGTTAGAATTTTCTAACGGAACTTAAAATCCGTTAATGTTCTAATGGAAAATCATTCCGGTAGAAAATTTTGTTAGTAAAACACTATTTTGTTGTTGTAATTTTAGGTTGTTCTTCTAGAAAAAATCAAAACAGAATAAAACTAGAGTTGAACTTTATTCCACAGGTGGCATGATACCAACAAGATATCATGCAGAGCTAAAATCTCCTATACATAAGATCATGATCAAGATGCCAGTGTCATACTTGGGCAGTTATCCACACCGCATGCCAAAATGTCTCTGTAATCCCGTGATATACTGAAAGAGTCGTAAACCTTCCCATCTCTGCTCTTCTTGTATTCAAACAACAGGTTTGAGTGGTCGAATGCAGTTAATTTCACGAAGCCATAATCAGCATCCCGATATATACTCCACTTAGGTTTTAGGGACGTGAATGGCGAAATACTAGCCCCTCCTCCCCCAGCAACCACGTGAATCGTCCCATTCAAGCTGCCCTTGTAGTACTGCTTCTCATTGTTTGTGCAGATATTCTACCAAAAACGAAAAGTGCTAATACAGGTGAAAAAACTGATTTGAGCTAAGAGCAGTAGAACAAGAATGCGATTATATTTACCTGGTATGCAGGAGCAGGACAAGTCCTCTCATAACTATGAACATGACCATAGAAAGCTACATCAACTTTGTATTTCTGCCAAAGTTTTTGAAGGTCCTCTCGTCCCATTGGCTCGGAAAATGAACCTTCCTCTAAATAAGATATGGTTGAAGAATATCCAAGCACACGATGTGCAAGGAAGATAAGCCAAGGCTGCTTCTGCCTATTGACAGATGCGAGGCAGTGTTCAATGAAGTTGTATTGTTCTGTTCCAGCTCTCCAATCATGTTCCGTATCAGCTACACAGAACCGGAACATCCCATAGTCTGTTGCATACCAGAACTTAGCCCGATTTTCAGTTGGAACGTAAAACATTGTTTCAGCCAAGACCCCACATTCGCCGCCTGAATCCATGTTCCCATAAAATGAACCTGAACCTGGCCAGTCACGCTCGTGATTGCCACTGCACAGATAACAATCAATATGAAACATACAATCAAATTATTCAAGCTCAACGAGTTTGTCATACAAACTGAAAAGTCCACCTGGCAATCATGTAAGGTACTGTTGAAGCAATCGGCTCCACTTGAGAAGCGAACTGGTCCCATTGTGAAAGGTAACCATTAACAAATGTCACCAGTGTGAAAGCTATATCATAATTCTTCAAGTCGTCAACAAGCTGCTTGGTGGTGTTTAGTGAACCACGTTGGAAGTTGTTATACTCGTTGGAACCATTAGCTTCGTCCTGCAGTAGATAAATGTAGAAATAAGGTCTTTCCACATATAATGACACATTTATTAGCTTAGCAAGCTTATTCTGTGAGACAAACCTTTCCCATGTCTCCAAAAATAACAACACGTTGCACAGAGCTCTGACCGGGATATGGAGACGCTTTGACCTGATACATATTACTCCAGACTATTGTACCATTGAACAATTTATGTCCTAGTTTGTAGGTATACCTGCAGATGTAATAGACCTGAACTATAAGGACTGTACATTATTCCAGGGTATTCCAGAATTTAACACAAGTCTGACTAAGTTGCAGAATACATTAGCTGTTAACTCGAATTATGAATGAACATACAAAGAGTTGGGCCATAACTCCTTGAGAAATCCAGTATGAATAAAACCAGGTTCACGAAATCCCACAGTTCTTGCTGGTGCACCTACAAAGTTGTGTTTTTGTGGTAAAAGGTTGCGTAAAAACTTTATACATAGAATCATTCGTTCGAGAAAATAAGGTCCAGGTGAAAGCAAAGTAGTAATAGAATAGACATACCACACATGCTGCTACGATCGAAAGTCATTGTGACTGCAAAAGTACGCGTCTGCTTTCCTCCTTTTCTACCCCATTCAACGAATGGCTCTGCCTCACTTAAGCCATATCCACTAGTCCAAGCCACGGTCATCTGAGTATCACATTGGAAACAGAAATTTGCTTGAAAAAATCCCTTAATTCTCTTTAGTGAAATAACCACGAAATTCACCTTCATCAGCATACTCATCTGAGAATAAAACTTACTTCATTCCATATCTTCCCTTGAGCTAAACGTGGATATAGCGGTGCATTTGGGTTGGAAAAGGTAACTGCATTTGATACTGCCACCAACTTTGGCTGCCTCATGGTACAATATACACGTTTAATACGGTAATTATGCAAAAAAAAAAGTAATAGTAGAATAAAAAAACAAAAGCATTTACTGTATATACTAATATGATTTTGGCAATGCAAGATATACAAAATTACTGTAGGTGCTAAGTTCCACAGTCAAATACCTACATTAGACACACCGCCTGAGAATAAAGCAAAAGAGTAGTCAGATCTCTGATTAATCAACTGAAGCTTCAATGTTCCTTTGCCTGTGTTCTTGTAAGCCGGACCACTGAAATTCGCAAACTGATACTGCATATATATTTCAGACAGATTTAAGACAAGTATTCTCTTTTCACTTTCTTAATCTTACTTCACACCATATCATCAAGTAAATTATAACAAAATGGGAAAGACACAAGCAAATAAACCTTTATAGGTGCTGTACACATATACGGTGGTCCAACTCTTGGATTTTCTGGGAGGCAGGTGGAAGAGCTGAAAGAGAGAAAAGACTTAAACTAAATGCACCTTGATAGGATCAAGCGTATGGAATGAAGAATCATTCATCAACTTTAGGTGAAATATCAATTTAGCAACCAACATAAGTACATTATTTTGAATCTTGATCAGTTGGACAAGTGAACTTGCATTTTTTCACATACTATGTTGAATTGAGTTGACCATTAGTGTGTGAGTGAGTATCATTTTCACATGATTGGGACTTTGCGTAACAGGGGAAACAACTTTTGGAATCTTCAGTGCTACATTCTTGGACGTATTTCCCCTAAAGTTTTGTTAATTGTGAGACATCCCCTCATGCGATTTTTTATTGCAGTTTGTATTTCTGGCGTGTGTAATTTTTTCACAACTATAAACTATCCACATTTAATATTATTATTGGTTCAATCTCTAATAGAATGTGTGGTTAATATTTAATATTTAATAATTATACTGTATATTAGAAGTGTATCAGTAGTTACACCTCTAACATTTAAACACCTACACGTAACAAGATATAATTGTAAAACTGTCTCTTTCCACAAGTCATCAGAAATCACTCACTTTCAGATAGACTATCACTTTTTGTTCCAACATCATAGTTGCGTGATGGTGGCGCTTGTTAGATGTAAATTATTAGATCCGGCAATCTTGATCCAAACCCGAAACCCGATCGAAACGACCTCATCCAAATCTGAAAGTAGACCTAAAATCACCACGGTCTAAAAATTCAAAAATGATCCGAAACACGAATTGACCCGATGTATCAGAAATAACCCGATTCGAAGCGGCCCGATTAGAATGATCTGAATAGACCCGATTCGAAATGACCCAAATTAGAACTGACCTGAAATAACCCGACCCGAAATGACATGAGTTTAGGATTGATCCGAAATGACCCAAAGTAGAATTGACCTGAAATCACCCGACCCGAAATGAACTGAGTTTAGAACTGTCCCGAAATGTCCCGATCGAAATGACCCAAATCGCCCGGTCTGAGATGACCCGAATTAGAATTTACCTGAATCATCCGACCCGTACTCATACGATCCGAAATGACCCGAATTAGATTTGATTCGAAATCACAATTATCACAATGCATTTCATTACTAGAGGGCACCGTTTAAAACATAAACCTCGTGTTACTTGTTGATGTAAAGTGAATAAACTAAAATTACTGTATATGAGTAGATTTGTGATTATACTATAGGAAAGTTTGGTTGGACATGCAGTATCTCCTTTATTAAATCTCATTATAATCTATTATATTTTCTAATTTAAAATTGTGTCTTATTCCATAATTATAAGTTATCTTTATAGCTAATATCAACAAACATCCCATTCATTAATAAAAATTGGAAAAGTAAAGGTTTACAAAGTAAATTAATGCGTAAGTTGCATATTAGAATGTAATTTTCTACAACCCTTGACATTACTTCTAGTACGGATTAGACAACAAACCGATTTGAGTTAATTTAATTCAAGTACTAAACATAATTCGAACCTTTTGTAGTATCAATTTTAAAATTTTCAAAGACAATAAACCGATTTGAGCTACTTCTACTATGTTTACATGAGTTTTTCAATGATTAAACCAAACGACATAGTAGTTAGTATCATGTTCCTGTTACACAATTCATATTACAATATATATCAACAAATATTGCATTACTATTTCAAGGTGACAAAGTTAGAGTATAGATCATCACACTGGTGCATTAACCATAAAGCTTATCATTTCAGCACATCATATAAGTTCAGAACATAATGGTTAATTAAACATTCTAGCGAAAGAAATTCAGACAAAAATAGAATTTTTGAATGTCATCTGATTGCACTTCCCACAAAATTTATATTAGTAACATCAAAATAGTCATAGCATCTTAATCTGCAATAGCTAACTTGCCAAAATGTTTGATATTTGTAATTTAAGATTAATTTGTTCAAAGTTAAAGATGTTTGACGTTGAAAATTAAAAGTGGAAATCTATTTTTTAACGAGAAAGTAGTATTTTATAACTTTCGCTTTTCACTTTATACACTTGGATAGATTAATAAAATATGATTAAATAATTTTATACCTTCGACACATTAATTTTATTTTTGCACACATATACTAGTATTATATACACATATACTAACTAGCTAGAGTAATTGAAATACAAATATAATCCTTCTACGACAATGATTCTTATTACTTTGATCATTTCCTTCTTTTATATCTTTACATATCCAAACTCGGAGTTCTTCACCACAAGAAGTCTAAACCTATTAAACATGCTAAGACTAAATTTAAATTATAGTACTAATCCAAAGGAAGTAATGTAAAATTAATAATAGAAAGTTCAGTGCCCAATATAGTTACAACACTAAGAAAGTTTAGTATTGCAAGTTTGCAACAATGAATACATAGCTAGTGTTTGCACTTTCATATATAATCGAAAAACACCGGATTCAAATAACATCCATATTCAAATAGACCCGATCTGAAATATTTAACTCGGACAATCTGATTCTTTAATCCCAAAATCTAGCTTAAATTCGGAAAACACCCGAACTCGAAAATATCCGACCCAAAAATATCCAAGATGTTTTATTTCAAAATGACCCAAATCCGAATAACACCGAACCCGAAAATATTAGATTATAAAAAATTCAAAATATTTTAATCCGAAATGACTCAAATTCGAATAACACCCTACCCGAAAGCATTCCACATGAAACAATCCAAAATATTTTAATCCAAAAAGGACCTAAATCCGAATAACACCCGAATTTGAAATGACTCGAATATAAAGTGACCGATCATAAATGGTCTCATCCAAAAGCGACCCGAAATATTATAACCTAAAATGACCTGAAACGTTCAAGACCCAAATCTGATCCTATTTTAACTCGAAAATTATTGTCCCGAATATTTTTTAACCCATACGGGTTGATCCAAACCCAATCCGAATGACCCAAATACCAGGTCGGTAAAGGGTGCAGCACCAGTGGGATTGACATGTAACATGTTAAATCTTACAACTACTAAAAAGGAATTCCTATAAGTTAGTGCGTATTATAATAGTTTAAGATGTACTATCCTGTGATGATAAACAACAAGCTGGAATAGCTCAGCTGGTTAGAGCGTGTGGCTGTTAACCACAAGGTCGGAGGTTCGAACCCTCCTTCTAGCGATATTTTTTATCTTTCTCCTTTGTCATTTTTTGTTTTTGTTTAAGTCTTCTTCTTCTTCACTTCAGTGAAAGTGAGCTTTGCTAGTCAATCGATCGATCAAATGGAAGCAGAGAAGACCAGAAAACGATCACCGGAAACCACCGTGATCGAGGAATGGAACGGCACCGTTTCACATAAGCTCACCAAAACTGCCACCATCACTGTTTCCGGTCACACCGTCCTCAAATCGTCTCGCCGCTTCAGTCACCTATCTCGCCGAATTCTCGACGCCTTTGTTCCCGAGGTATCAAATATCAATAACCTGACCTGCGCTTTATTCTTCTAGTTTCTCTGTGTGGAAGTTGAATCGATTAGTACATTGTATTCAGTATTTTAGGAATTTTTTCGTTGTGTAGCTTACGGAAATTATGATTTCATCAAACTGTACGGATGACTTTAGTGAAAATTGTTGCCATAAGATTATTCAATTTACTCCAGAAATGTTTAAATTAGTAATGAGGTTAACCTTGCTCTGAATGAGAATGGGAATGTGATGCAGGGATTTCCCAGCAGTGTGACACCTGATTATCTGCCCTTTCAAATTTGGGACACCTTACAGGTTGACGAGAGCTTTATTTTTTATTTCGATTGAGGTTTGTGAGCTTTTATCCCCATATGATGATGATTGTTGTTGTATGGTTTCATCAATGATAGGGCCTTTCAACTTATACAAGGATGATGCTTTCCACCCAGGTGATAATAATATTACTGCATCAATAGATTTGTGATATAGATGATGTATTTCGTATCTGGCACTAGTTAAAAATGGAGATACTTCTTTTTTAGGCCCTTTTGAGTGCCATTGGAGTTGGAGAGAAGTCTGCCACAGTTATTGGGGCCACATTTCAGGTATGTGATAATTGTGGTATTATATGGTTTCGCAGGTATACAGATAAGTATATATTTGATGATTAGGATTTGGTTTCTAATTCCTTAAATTGAAACAACTTTCAGTGGTTTCTGAGAGATTTGACTGGAATGCTCGGAGGTGTATTATTTACATTTTACCAGGTATATTTTGAGCTTTGCTTGATATTGAAAATGGTTTGTGGTGAGTTCATCCTCATGCTACAGAAATGTCTCATACAAATTCAATGCCAGCTGTTTATAAATTGCTTATTAGTTGTTATTTGTTTGTTCAGTTAATCCAGCTCTTTATCAAGAGACTAACAGGGTGCTTGTTTTGGCCTATACCACAATACGCCATTTACGATCCAAGTAGAAACCTTGAATCTTAGTTGCAAATACTGCACAATTATTTTAAAGCAAAAAAAAGAAGAAGAAGATGTAAACTGCTTGAAAAATTGCTAATATCTTTATTGAATTCCAGTATGTTTCTGAAGAAAAAGTAGGTAGTAACAACCCACTTCTCTAATGTTTTAGGGTTCAAATCTGGATAGCAATGCCAAAATGTGGCGTCTTGTTGCAGATCTCATGAATGACCTCGGTAATACTGCAAATGCATATTTATAAGTGAATGCAATTTATTGCTTTTGGGATAAAAACAGGGAGATTGTATCTGATATAGCTGTTCTTTCTGTCACTCTAATAGTCAAGATTTTACATTCTGGCATTTCTTTCTTGTGTTTTCTTAATGAATAAAAGCGGTTTCTGCTGCTTTACTTTGAATTGCAAAAATAGCCTGTTATTTTCTGCTGTGTCCTCACGCATGTATGTTTTATAGAAATTCACGAGGCAAAGCCTGGCGCGCATAGGTTCTTTGAAGGTGTTATTTATGGGGAAAAAATGATAAAAAAGAAGAAGAAAACATAATAGGCAAGTGTGACGTTGAAAAGAAACTGAGTATGACTCAATTAAGAAATATTGCACTCTATTGATATAGTCTGGCTGTGAGGAGCAAGAGTTACAGTTTCACATTAGCATAAAATGCGACCAGATGGGGTTAGCCATGTTCATTTTTCTCTTTCTGCCAGAGGGATCAGATTATTCAGAGTAGGTATATTTGAATTTTCTCTTCCAAGAATCTTTCTTCTTGTGATTGTTGTTCGTTTATTCTATAATACACATGAATGTGGCCGGGTACATTTGTTTTCATCAATAATTTTGTGAATGAAATTGCTAAGGTAAATCTGTTGATGTATAACTGACTAGACTGTTTCTCAGCTTTGATCTGATCATCTTATGTCCTCATCTGGCTTTCATTGGAAGTTGGTGTAATTATGTAATTCTTATTACCCTATGGCTCGGAGCACTGGAAACTGATCATTTACTTTCACTGTCACTTGAAACTCACACAGGGATGTTAATGGACCTTGTTTCCCCTTTATTTCCATCAGCATTCGTGGTTATTATGTGCTTAGGGAGCATATCACGATCATTCAGTAAGTGCCATTTGTTTTACTATTGTTTAAGCTCACAAAAGTACTACCCTAAATTATGACATCAAGATGATTTTAGAACGTTGTGTGATGTTCTATGTAAATGCAACTGTCTAATTACCTAAACCCCCTCAACTTTTCTATGGTGCATCTGCTTAGCTGGGGTTGCCAGTGGTGCCACTAGAGCTGCCTTAACACAACATTTTGCCCTTCAGAACAACGCAGCAGATATATCTGCAAAGGTAATTTACTGCATGCATAATGTTTCACACCAGTTAGTCTGCCAAGAATTTGCTTGAATGTACATTGTAAACATGCTCTCCTGGATTTAATGTATTTCAGGAAGGAAGTCAAGAAACTGTTGCAACGATGGTTGGGATGGCACTTGGAATGCTCCTTGCTCACATTACCATGGGCCACTCACTAGCCATTTGGTTTTGCTTTCTGTTCTTAACCATCTTTCATATGTATGGTTAGTCTTCCTTGACAGTTTCCTTTCCTGTTAGCCTACTACTACGGCAGCTTCGTCGAGTAATTCTTGTGCAGTTTCATTTTTTTTTCCCATCACTTTACATGATGTTGCAGCAAATTATAAGGCTGTACGTTGCTTATCACTCGCTACATTGAATCCTGAAAGAAGCTCTATTCTCTTGTTACATTACATGGAAACTGGTAAAGGTGAGAATTTAATGTCTAGAAATGCTTTACAAACCCAGGACGTGTCTCTTAGCCTGCTCATCTTGCAAAGACTACTATGGTCGGTTTGTCAGACATGTATTACAGTGTCCAATAGAGGTTTTTTTTCCCTGCTCATTCATCCAATCAAAAAGATTAATTACCTTCATATCTTAGCCTGGACACAATTGACTAAAAGTTGAATTAATGCCCTGTGCTTGAAAATTAGTTATCTTTTCATCACTGTAGTAATGACACATTTTTTCACTGTTACGTGTCATGATTTATTCAAACACTGAGGTGAAGCTTCCGTTCCTGTATGCAGTTCTTTCTCCGGAACAGGTCTCAGAGGTGGAGCACGTTCTACCTCTGTGGATGACTTCAACAGGAGGAAGTAAATTAAAGGATCAATACCAACAAGTACGCTTGGGTGCCCGAGTTTCTTCACTCAGTAGTGATGAAGTGTGAGTTATGCAACTTTTCTTTCCCTTCTCGTTCTGCTTTGCTTAGTTCCAGTTTCCTTTCGTGCTTGGTACTGTGTTATATTCTCTTTCATTATGGTATTCCCATGTTGCTTTCTTGATTGGGCCCAATTCTGCATGTTTAATGGATAGTTCCTTAAATTGTCTTACCATGGCAAACAGGATGGACCTTGCATGTCTTGCTGATTCTCATTATAATAAAGGTTCGAGGTGTTTTCCATCTTCTTTATGTTAGTGCTGTAACAGGAATATTAATCTTGATAAATTTTGATTGCTTTGCCAGGAAAGTATGTACTACTTAAGAGAAATGGTGTTACCACTGTCATTATGCATAAGGACTCAGCAGCTGCAGATACCCTGCAGGCTTTCGTTCATGCTCTTGTATTGGCAAATCACATCAGCAAAGATGTATCTATGCATTTGGAGAGCCAAACATGGATGAGTCAACACTATGGAGACTTCATTCTGAAGGTACTGCTTTCACACACAAAAAATGATGATTTATTGCATCTTGTGAAGGAGGGAAAACCATGAAAAGAATGACAGAAGAAAGTACAGAAAACCATAAACCAAACACACATAGCTGGTACACTATAAATACTAGCCCTTTGGGGAAAAAAATACAATCATAAAATTGTCGACAGCATGAAAAAAGTGTTTATCTCAAGTGTAAGCATTTCATGAAAGAGCGATAGCTAGTGTTTGTTTGCTAAAGAATGTTTAGTGGAAATTTGCAATGCAAGTAAGATGCATTATAGTGTTGTCAGGCCAAGGTTAACCAAACTAACTAAGGTTCCAGGCCACCCAATCCTTGAAGAATTTCGGGTCCAAATGGGGCCTGGGTAGGGACCTGTCGTCCAGGCAGGTCCAGGCCCTGGTCCATGATTTATATTAGGGTCCTCTTAGGGAAAGTCCAGACCCTACCCATCTAAGATTGAAAAAGAGGAAAGTTTTTTTATTCTGTCTGTTTCTCTCTTTACGCCCTGGAACAAAATCCATCGTGCATCTTGTATATTGATCATGCCTTTAACTTCATGTGGCAGCTTCAGTCGTGTAACTGGAGGACTGAACGTCTCTTGTCGCCCTCTGTCGCATGGAAGGCAAATTGGTTTCCAGTATCCAGTCAGAAAGTGGACTAATCGAATTTCCTATGAACTGTAAAGGAAAACTCAGATGCTCTGTTCAGGAGACGAATGAAGACTTCTAGAAGAACAATGATCAAGTCATGCACGCTTATAGAGTTATAGTTATAGCAAAGTCATTTTTTCAGGTATAAATTCTGAAATTCTGATAATCAGCTGCAAAATGACCTTCCAATATTGCCTTGCATACACAGATTTGAAGGATGGATTATTGGATTAGTACACACAGGGATACATTATGCTCCACAATTATGGAAATAACCAGAAATCTAATTAATTTTGTATGATCATCGGACATTTTACTGTTTTACAGCAACGGTATATACTCAGTTCCTTACTGAACTTTCTCCATTATTTATTAACTTACGACGACGTTAGTATCAAATGGACCCGAACCTTAATAATCGGTTGCGTAGATTAATTTAAAATAGCGGTCCAAAACAAATAGTACTACCAAATATTTCCAGAAGTCGTTACATTCTAAGCCGTGTGATTTGACAGAAAACGAATTCCTCGGAACCTTCAGTATATCATGTTTAAAAAGTCTAACAACGAACATTTCTACCAACTAAATGTCAAGCTTATCATCTCTCTTGGCCTTAAACAAGGACACGCTTTCATCATGGCTCTCATATATTCCTCGTGCTTTCGTAATACAAAATTCAAAGGCATTTCCCACGCCATATCCACACTTAAGGCAATTTATCCTCCTAATTTTTTCCCTAATGATTGACACAGGATGGCCCAAAATCAAATGTCAATAGTATTTTAATGGTGTGTTTTTTAATTTTTTTTTTATATTTCATTACCTGGCTGTTTGGTTCTATTATTTGCCAACTCACTTATTAGAAGTTAGAACATTACCACTATAGTATTTCCTTGTTCTAGGTTATGTCAAGTGTGTGTGTGTTGGACTTCAGCAACTGAGCCTATCGAATTAAATTATACATGTTTAACATATTATTAAAACACAGGATTAATATCTAAAGCTAATATAGATCATGCATTATGTCATTGCTAAAGATACAATTGACTAGTTCAAAATCTGAAATGGCAATTTTATTTTTTAGTGGGGATTGTCCGTGATCAAACGAAATGAAAAACAACTTTCATGAACATATATTATGCTAGCTCAATTTATTTGACTTTTTTAGGATAAACCTATAAAGATCACAATACACTCCAATTGAATTGACCCACAAATATATATTTCTATTACCATAACCGTTCAACAATGACATGTTACCAAGCCAATGACTATATTAGTTACTTTTATAAAGGTTAACTTGTTTTTAATTTAATAGAGTTTCATAAAAAATGATTCCAAGTGATATATAGTAAACTCTAACTCCCGTTAAAATTATTTAAAAAAGTAATTATTCTTATAATTTCAAATACATCAAACATAATTCTTCTTCTTGAACATGTTAGCAATTTTCCGACCTAATTATAAGTCGGAGGATCTAAAAGTGGCATATAATATCACAATGTTCAATTATAATCTCTTTTATTTATTAATGAAATAATACCATCCATAAATTAATTTGAGGGTATATACATCAATGTCAATGTAAACAAAAACACAACACTACATTTCAAGGGTTCTTGAACTCTCAAATTAAAGAATTTCAAAGCGAAAACTAGACTTGGAGTACCAGGGAGAAAAAGTAGGAAAAGAAGAAGAGTTGTAAAATACTTGTATGACATGGGGATGCCTAATCTACTATGAATCGAACGGTATTGTACAAAGACAAGTGGACAGGATATTTCCAAGTTCAATAATCTCCGAGGGTCCCAAACTGGACTTTTCCACCACTCTTGACTTAATACACAATGCACATATTGGCCGGAAAGCCACACCCCGGGCAAACCATATGCTAATCGACTCGCCTCTATACCGAAGATTTGCTGGCCAATTGGTCCTCCGAAAATAGCCCCGCTTCATCATCGGCCTTAGGCTCTAAACAACTAAAGGAGGGCTTCTTCACCGAAGTCTTGGTACTAGCACTGCTACTGGTCTCTGCTAACGACACATGTTCAGTTTCAGTCCCCCTTCTTAGCGACTTCATTGACAATCCCCTAGTGAAAAACACCCACCTATCAGACTTTGCTTGAGGATCAACCTTTTTGTACGATCTCCCACCCCGATTACTTCCTTCTCCCCTAAACCCTCTCTTTGAACTCTGTTCTCGAGGCAACGTGCTTGCATACCTCCCAATAGTCCCGACTCTCTTTAAAGAAGCTCGGTTCATCATGTCCTTTCTCAATTGTGTAGGTAGTCTTAACGTAAATCGGTCCATATTCTCCCCTGGTTGAACCAGTGAGTGACCGGTCGAGTGAGATCGAAACCTACCCACACCAAACATCCTCATCGACCACGTCCTCGGCTGGTTTGCATAGTCTACACTTCCAATCCGGTTCATTTTCGGCACTTGATCTGTCTCGTTAACATCTTCCATATCTATCACGACTTGTTCATTTCTCGAACTACTCCTCTCAACACCTTCTTCATTAACACTATGCACACTATCCGCTACATTCTCAACCGGCGGTTGAACCGGCTCAACGTCCGCCCCCGGGACCAAATTAGCCCGACAAACCGGACAAGTAACATGCGACTCCAGCCAAGCATCAATACACTCCGGATGAAACACATGATCACACTTCGGAATCAAACGCAGCATCTCCTCGTCTTCGAATTCGTTTAAACACACTGCACACTCCAACGCGCCTTTCCCGATCTTATGATCCTTCACTTCCGAGTAAGTGAACGTCGGAAAAGTCTCGATCACCTCCGCGTCGAGTCCACGCGCCGCCGCGAGCCGGCGGTTTCGCAGCGAAATCGCACGGCGGAGGCCGGTGTTTCCGGCGGCAGTCTCGCCGCAGTGGCGGATGTAGATGGAGAAGAATCCCATGAAAAACAGAGCAGCGACCAGAACGGCAACGATGATCGCCAAGGAAGGAGTGAAGGTGGCGTAGGGCTGATTTGGTGGAGGCCATGCGGTGGGTGGCTGAGCTCCGGCGAGATTGATGAGAGCTGTGGAGAGTGTGAAGAAGATGATGGTGATTTTCATGGTTTGGAAAATTGGGGATTTTGGTTGTACTGGACGAACATATATTTGTACTCTGATTAGATGAGCTTGTGTTGATGTATAATTTATTTTTATTTTCAGGATTGAAGGAGAAGTAACAACAATTTATTCGATCGGCAATGCCTCGCTCAATGTGGAGAATATAGAGAAAAAGGATGGTCAAAGATTGTGAGGTTCAAGGAAAATGAAATATTTCAAGGATTATAAATTGAACTTGTCAATGATTTTTTTTTATTAACTCATCTTGGTCTAATTATAAGAACAGAAATAGCAAGTCTCTTGGGTCGATTTTATAAGGTGGCTATAAATTACGATAAATATTATTAAGTATGTATTCTGTAATATTAAGATTTTTCAGTAATAATATTGATAATTTATAATTAAGAGCATTAATACGTATTTTCAAATCTCATATTAATACATAACAAGATTATGTGATATATAAACACTAGTAAAGTATAATAATTGATATCAATATAAATTTAAATGAGCCTTACTTTTTATCTAAGTTAATAAATTGATGGCACCGATACAATTTTATAATAAGGTCATCATAGAAAATGATAATTATATTAATTTTTTTAAATTGATTCGTTAGAAAGTTAATAAAATATATGTAAAATAATATATGTTAATAAATGTATCGGTAGAATTGTACGATTTAAAATTAATAAGGATAATAATTTACAGTGAAATTGATAATGAATGGAAGGTTCTAATAGATTTTCGTGGTTGACGGTGAGGAAGAGTAGTGTTATGTTGTTGTATCATGAAGACTCTGGGAAATCTGTGAGTGATGGCTAGGCTAGCTAGTTGCCCACGAGAGTCAAGTTGCTTTTTCTAAACTATTGGGCTAGATAGATACTAATTATCGATTAATTGATTAATCTTGGGGATGTTCTAATATGGTTGAAGTGACCATCTCCCAACTTAAATCGAATATTTTATAGAAAAAATTAATTTTAATTGGGAAAGACCACTCAAATTCTATTCCAATCAGTCTCTTATTTACATCACTACATACTCTTTTAACATACTTTTTACTTTTTAGTGATCATAGGGGCTGATTGGCATGCGATTTAAATGTCCCGATTTAAATGTCTGAATAGTGATCGGAATTGTAGTGGGATTGTTGAAATTGTATTTGGTATAGAATTGTAATTGGATAGTGTATTATAGTTTGTTATATAGGTTGAGAAAAATGTTGTTACTGTAGAGGCATTTCGATCTTCGGCATTTAAATGCCATAACAAACACAAAATCCCCGAGTAGCATCCAAACGGGCATTTGGATGCTACTCCAATCAGCCCCACAAACATTGGGAGGAACTTCAGTAGTAAATAAGCAGAGCCACTCAGGTAACGTTCTAGACCATATTAATAATAATTTATTAAAAATTATGTTATGTCGTTTTTCTAATACGCGTAAAGTGATTGCACAAGTGTTGAGAAGTTTCTAGACGATTCGTTAGGATACGAAAATCAGACAGCAAGAACAAAGAAAGAAATGAACACAACACAACACAAAGAGAAGAGAAGACTGGAAAAATACAAGTCAATAGTTTGAAAATTGCATATTTTGTTTGGTTTGGTAGATAGATTCTAGATACCGCCACATTGTTAACGCCTGGACACGGCTTCAGTCTTTATCCACATCAAAATGATCGGTCCATTCCATCACTAGTCATAGACTCATACTAAATTTAATTCCACCATAATTTTTACACATAAATTATCTGTTATGTTGAGCACAATGTACACGCTAAACACTTCAAATTAAAATTCATACAGATTCGAATATTAAATTTTACTAGTTTAAATTTTATATCAATGCAAGTATTCATGAAATTTAGAGCGAATCGAACATTATAGCAGAGTTGGTAAGTCGTAAACGATTAATTTCCTACACAATCAGAGTTCAAATTTCTAAAAGCTCACCCAAATCTTTCATTTAAATTCTACCCAGTTCTCTCATAATTACCATTCAAATCAAACTCTGTGCCAAACTGATTGTTGAGAAATCTACTTGTGAATAATCAATGGGGCTGAAAACGTATGATTCGTCTCGCCTCCATCTTCAAAGCTACTCAGACCACTCCCAATGGGGAGTGGTCGTCCGGGTGGTCGGCTTCGATGGCCGGTCGTCGGAGCTCCGGCCGACTGTGGAGCCAATCCACAACGGCTAATTTCCTAAATCAGCCGTTGTGACTTTTCCCACTTCATTATATATTTTTTGATTTTTAATTTTAATTTTTAAAATATAAAATATAAAAATATAAAAGTTATACCGTTTTTCATGATTTTTCATTCTCTACAAATAGAGACCAATCTTGTTTATATTTTAATTATTTTAGATTTTACGACTTTTAAATTCGTATCTGAATCTCAATAAAATAAATTCTAAAACTTGTTTTAAAGATCCGATTTGATTAATTTTAAATTCCAATCACACTACTCATGATCTTCCGGATAATTCATTGAACATGATTTTTCACTGCAGGTGGTCATCGACAATAACTGCAACTATTCACGGTTATCCACTCAATTCATTGGGAATGGTCTCATCACTTCCAAATTTATCCTTCTGCCAAAATGGTTGTTGCAACAGTTATTCATAAATTATGATAAGTACTCATCATGTCCTTTTCTTTAACCGTTAAACAAGCGGCAACTGAAGGTTAGTGCCCCGCCCGGCTGCCTAGAGTTTGCGTTGCTAATTCAAAAGAATAGTACTATATTATTGGTTTAAATATATTAATTACTTCAATATACATACTTCTTCATTCAACTTCAGTTGTGCAATTCTAATTTTTTACACTAACATAAAGAGATGCTAGAAAAAAACAACTTTGATGGACATGAAAACATAATCAAATGTCCATAATAAGCAGCAACTTTTGCATTTTTGAAGCCCAGGGACAGATTCAATGAAGGACAAAAAATGTTGAAAAAATATGGGGCATTCCGAGAATTGAACTCGGGACCTCTCGCACCCTAAGCGAGAATCATACCACTAGACCAAATGCCCAATGCATGTTCACTATATTTACATTAACTATATCATCTATAGCAATCAAAACCCGTGACAATAATAACACCATCAAATTTGAAATTGAAACAACACATTCAGTCCGCCATGTTGGTTGTACTTCATGACATGTTTAATTTTTTAAGATTGTATAAAAAAGTAATAGAGATAAAGAGTAGAGCAGTAAGACAAGTATATTGTTAATTTGTGTTAAAATATTTTATTTTAACTTGACATTAAATGTTTAAATTATTTAACTTGTAAATTTAATTTGTGATATAACAAATATCATATGTATATCTCATACTGTCATGGCTTCTAAATTGAAACAATAGTACACCAACACAATATCATCATATTAATTTATGACAAGTAATTCACACTTATGCTCCTCGTCTTATAATATATGTGCTATACATGAAACTCCATTATCATCTCCCACAAATATTTTTATCCGAACTAATAAAACTTTTGTTTGCGAATTACCAAGTCCTAGTGCTAGAGTTATAGTCACGGATTAGCGTACTAATGGTCGGATGGCTGAACACTAGCCAACTTGTGAAACGAGGTTCTATGGTTTGAATAAGATTTGTGTACACGATGTATTTGAATAACCTGGGTACACTCGAATGAATATTTTAAGTACTGATACAGTGTAAAATTGAGTTAGAGTTTTTCTATGTAAGTGGATTTAACCGATAGTTTGATACAATTAAATTTCAATTAAATTTTAGTGTAATTTTCACATTAAAAAACGCAACTTAAATTGAATCTGTCAAAATCCCAATCTCAATTTCAATTAACACTGCTCCTCATTCATCATTCTTACTAACGACACCAGATCTGCTGCATTCCACTTCCCTCTCACTGTAAGTAACTAATCTTGTGTTTTCATCGTTGACTTCAGCTTTATTGCTCGCTCCTATTTCATGGATCATTTCTTCTCACTTTGTATATATCGCCCTCAGATTTCTTCTAAAATTGGGTTCACTTTGTTATGTATGGACGTCTCGGTAACTCACAATTGAGCTAAAAGGAAAATTTAGTTGATGAAGATGAGTTATATAAAATGGTTTTGGGATAGACTTAAAATTTCACAAGTTCATAGGTTTGATATATATTGTGTTGTGTAAGAATGAAGTGATAGATTTGATTTTTTTAAAGCTTATTTGATTGGTTATTAAGTGGAGTGTTCATGGCAAAGTCTTGAATTTTTTTCAACTTAGTTTATGTTGTTATAATGGTAGAACTTCATGTTTTTGGGATTAATTAAGTAGAAGACTAGACTAGTTTTTCAGCTATTCTAAGTCAGATGCATATTTCATGTTGGATATCATCTTCTATGTCTAAAGATGGGATCTTATGTCCAAGCACCACACTTTACACTGCACTCAACTATTGTTGAAATTTATGTCACTCAAGGAAACTACATGAATTGACTGTAGACCTGAATGTTTAACAGGCCAAATATATTTGATTGAGCTCTTTGATGTTCTCTTCTGAAATATACCTGTAAAATGTAGGTCCAAGGAAAATGGCAACTCAAGGGGAGTATGATCATCCATATATTCCAAGAGACATGAAGTTGCCTGGTTTTGTGCCTGGAGTACTTTCTCAACTAAATATCCTTGCCGTTTATGGCTTTGCATCTGTTCTGGTTGCCTCCTCCATGTGGATTTTATCAGGTACACCTCAACTCTGACTTTAAAAAACATCTCCAGTTGTGATGGACGATTGGAGATTATATAAGCTATTCACCCACGGCTGTATATGTCTACTAAACGGGGGTAACTGCTATGTGTTTAAAATAAATTTGAATTTAAGTAATGCAAGTTAAGTTATTCCATGAATTCTAAAAGAGGGCTGCCTTCCAAGTGCATATGCTTGATCATTTTTCGTTCTAACGCAGCTCTTTAGATTCATTCAACTATTTCATCCCAGGGCCATAAAAATATCATTTAGTTCAAGATTCCTGTTTGTCCTACAATTTGCATTCCCTTCATAATATTGCATTACTTCACGTCTTAAATTTGTGATACAAAGTCTGAACTTGTTATCTTTGAATCAAGATGTACACCTTGTTGGAATTATAATAATATTTGCCTTCATGGTGGTGTTATAAAAGATTGAGTTTTTGAAATCTTTCTCCATCTTTCTTTTATGCCAGGGTTTTTCCGTAGAATCTCCAAGGTTGATCGATTGCTTATGTGCTGGTGGATTTTCACGGGCTTGACCCACATGATTCTTGAAGGGTATTTCGTATTTTCTCCAGAATTTTACAAGGATAAAACAGCTAATTACCTTGCTGAAGTTTGTAAGTTCTTGACACATTTTGGCACAGCCCTTTACAGTAACTGGGATATCCAGCCGTTGTAGATTTACTAGAGTATTTTAATTGGCAGGGAAAGAATACAGTAAAGGCGATTCAAGATATGCAGGGCGGGATTCTGGTGTAGTCACTGTTGAAGGACTGACAGCTGTAATCGAGGGTCCAGCTTGCCTTCTTGCAGTGTATGTACAAACTATACCAGTCTGCATTACCTTTTAACTTGTTTTTGGATAAATTCAAAGACATCCTTTGGAGTTTATGGTCGTTACCTGTTCTCCTCTAGTTTATATACATATTAGAATACCCTTAAATCTGAGACATCGCTTGGGGTATCTTTCGTTCTGTTTTCCCTTTGTTTTCTCAACTTAAGTGCCAACTCCACTCCCATAATTCCTACTCTCCCCCGTGTAGCTCAAAAAAGTTGACAGGTTTTCACTCAGTTCCACATTTGATATCTTGGCAGGTATGCAATAGCAACAAAGAAGTCGTACAGCTATGTTCTCCAGTTGGCCATCTCTTTAGGGCAGCTTTACGGGACTGCTGTGTACTTCATTACTTCAATCTTGGATGGAGATGACTTTGCTGCAAATATGACTTATTACTATGCATACTACATCTTTGCTAATGGATGGTGGGTTCTGATACCAACCATTATCTCCATCCGTTGCTGGAAGAGGATTTGTGCAGCATGTGGAGCACAAGAACAGAAGAAGACCAAAAGAGGTTGAGTTCAGCTTATTGCTCCATTGATAAATGTCTATTTTCATTATTTCGCCAGCCATTGACTGCAATTCTTTACTTCGTTTTCCCTTGTATCTTTCGTGAGGAGAAGAATTTAACGTATTCTTGATTTGGAATCACATTGTGCGGGACAGTCATGAGATTCATTGAAATTGGAAAGACAAGAAAAGAATCATTGCAGTGGAACTCTACACAAAATACACAAGCTGTTCCTTCACTGGCCAAAAGCATTTCTCAACAATCCATGCACGAAATATTACATTGAACATGGAAGCTTAATTTTTTCCCATGAAGTAAAAATACCTGACCTTGAGTTCATACATGTACAATGTTAACTAGCTCAACATGTTAAGAGATTAGACAGTACAACTACATGTGGGAGTGGAGACAAGATTTGGGATTTATGTACTGCGATTCCAATTTCTTGAATGAGGTTACCAAAAAAACATAATGTGACAATTTTGAATGTCAAAACATCACATCCTTTCTTCACATTAAGCTCATGATAATTTTCTTCGCAGTACATGTGTAAATGTAGTTACAAAATGCTATTACTACCTAATACAAAACGCACTTGCCCATGACATTCATATTAAAATCTCAGACCACAGCTGTGTTGCAGTGCTCCTAAATCTCTTGCATGTCCCTCCTTTAGTCCTTTACACTGCATCTTTCAAATAATTCCCTAGCAGCCTTTGGTCCAGAATCATGTTCGGTATCTGTAAAGACAAAAAAACTATAAACTGAAAGAAAAAGGACAGGAGGTAACAAAGTAAACACAAAACAGATTAAAGAAATCTGGCATTAACCTTGTTTCCAAAAAACATTTTGGTGTTGTTAGAAATAGCTTCAATAAACTTGAGTTCCAAAAACTCTGGAGAGAGCTTCAATTTGTTCACCTCCGCTTCTTTCATAGTGCTACAAAGTCCGGAATATAAGTCAGTCCTTGTAGAAGGTGATCTATCAAACTAGAAACATAATGGAGGGGTTCCATCAGCTTTATATGCAAGCAACTGCACATTATTTATTTATAGCAATATCTTGGATTATTTCACTCCAAAAATTGACCGCCATTTAACAATAGCACCCACTGAATTCGGGTCCCAAATTTTGCAAACTACAAAATACATGATCTCTGATCTACGGACCAACTACTTACTTTACTCCCTTATTGTCACTTGCATTTCTTCCAAGAACTTAGCTAATTTTTATGCTCACTTCTTCATAGTCATACGTAACTATATATACAAACTCTTGCAATGCAACATGACCAGTATTAGTATATGTCAGAACTTTCATAAGATCATATAACCAATACAGACATGCACTAGTATCTCCACGTACACAGTTTAGCTTAATCATGCAGCATTAACTATTTTCATAGAAAGCTTCTTTTTATTTTTTATTAAACCGCTCATTTTACTTAGCAAAAAATTAAGGGAAAAATACCGGTAATAGTTAGCATCAGCCAAGCTCTTTTCTCGAGCCAAGTACATTGTATTTGAGATTTCTTCTTGCTTCCTTGCACTGTCTTTCTCCATCAACTTTTGCTCCATTTGAATCTTACTGACATGAGCATATTTTTCTGCTTCACTAATGGCAATCTTTTTGTGCGTCTCTGCTTCCTTCTCAGCAACTCTTTGTTTCTCCATTGCAATCAAGACCTGTTATTATTTAAAATGTTATCCAATTTGGAGGAATCTTTGGCGTATTGCATTAATTTCAACCTTCTCAAAAGACCAAGATATGAAGATGTACTAGTTTGGAATATTGGGCAGATCAAACGATGCATAGTCAGAACTTCATGTAGATGGGATTCATATATGTGTTCATAGTGCATACAACAACTAACATCTGCAACTAGACCTAATGATACATCAAAGTTCCTCATGAATGTCCATGTAGAAATAAATATTCACAAAAAGCATGTTAAAAAGTTTAAAGAAAGAAGATATGCCTGTGGCCCTATGGTGCAGGAAACTATGGAAGTACCTTGGTGCGCTCCTCTTCCATCTGTTCAAAATTCCTCCTTATACTACTTGGAATGGAAGGCTTTGTGACACGGACACTGATAATTTCAATACCTGGGGCATAGCGTGTGCAGTCAGCCTGAAGTGCATCTTTCATTTTGTCATCGATCTGGGGAAAACAAATGTTTGTCCATTAGCAAATCTTGAGATATGATAAAAACATTATTTGAACGGCATTCAAATGGGGGGCCTTAGAGAACCCGACCTATAAATTATTATAATAGCTGGTTTGTGAGCTTATGTCTCAATTGCATGAACATAATGTGTAAGATAAGGTATATTTCAACACGCCTCTACCCTTTAACAACAATATCAGATCTTTTGTTTTAACTTTTAAGCTTTCTATTCACAAGAGTGCTTCCTGGAGCTTCTGTGATAGCAGGGTTTTCCCTACTTTTTTTCTTGAGCATATACATGCGCTTGTATATAGTATTATTCAATTAGCATATGGCTAACAGCCTATCCACTAAAACCAGGTTTTGCCCTTCATTTATAGAATGACCCAGAGGTCAACAAGTATGTGGATGCATGTTTTCCATGAATGAACTTTCGGATTAGAAAATATTCCTTTTAAAACTACTTCATGAAACTTAGCCATATCATACTGTAGGTAGTCTGTATAAGTTCTAAGGCCATTAAGAAATAAATCTAATACCATAAAAGCAACCATTTCACAATAGCAAATGACAAGTTAAAAATCTAGATCAAAAAAATGCAGGGGAATAAAGCTGGAAACCAAGATAGAAAATAGTATGAAAAAAAAACAGTATATTAAAATCCAAAAGTTGGTGTTTCATTGGTATGTATATAAGAGAATGAAACTTTCTTGCACTATTCACAATCCTCTTCTAAAACGTAGAACCCAGACTTCTGGAAGAATTTAAGTAACTATCTAATTACAGCTCTACAGAAGATACAAAGTAAAGACTACTAATATGAATTCATCGGTTAGCAAAGTATAGAAAGCTGCAAAAAATACTAGATGAACTCAGGTACGCAACAGATATCAAATACAAAGTGAAATGCCATGAGTAGTTAACTATACAATGAATTAGGGGCAGTTCGTTGACATGGTATTCTTACAGTTGTGGCAATGTACATTCATCTGTCTGTAACTTGCTGAATAAGCTTAAACTGATCTAGTAACTTATTTTGAATGGGGAAATGGGGCTGAGGCGATACTGTAACATAGGGGATTCAGCATCATAAAATCGTTTCTGAAATTTTCTATTATACTCGGGGAAAAGATGATGATAATAATGAAACAAAGGATGAATCTGTTCTAGGTACGCCTGTTACATAATCAAATTATCTGTAGACATTGTAGCCTATTTGAACAATTCCAGTAAATATATACTATATTAGAAATTGGTTGTGATTGTGTCAAGAAAGATGACATAAATGTATGAAAGGTACCTGATCAAACATGTCAATATAAACCTGCTGAAGGGAATGGCCACTGCAAAACTGATTGATTTCGTGATGAATCTTGTCATATATCCATGTGTGGTCATACTGGACTCCATAATTAAGTAGTGTGTCATAAACATAATCCTTACGAAGACGGTTAACAACCTGAAATGCAAGCTAGTTACTTAATTTGAATCGAAATACAACTATGTTTTATTCAAAAGCGCAAGAATAAGATATTACTTCTATCTTGTCAAAGGCAATCATGACACCTCCTTTTGTTCCACAAGGTATATTCCTCACCTGCATATAATAATGCAAATATCCATTGTTCAGTATGTGAATCACAAACTTGTGTCCATCTACATACAAACACAAGTGAGTAGACTATAAGGTGATTGTGTGCATGAGCATGTCTGCAGAGACATAAAGTTACCAAATCTGTCTGCAGGGTAACTTGGATGGGCTCGAAGTGGGTGATGAAGGGCATTTTCAAATGAAAACCTTCATCAAGACAAGCAAAACAAAAAAATAACAAAAACAGACATCAGGTGAGTTAGACATTCGTTAGATGAAGTTATTACTGGTATAACAATACAAAATCATATCTAAGACCTGGATTTGTTATAATTTTTAGAAGCGCACCGCCTCTCCAATAAACCCCAACATGTCCTTCCGGGACTTGATGCAAAATAGAAAAGCTTAGCTTCATAGTTAATGCTGAGGGAACTATAATCTGCAAGTAAACTTTCTCAATAAATTTCTGCATTACCAAGATACAGATACTCATCACATCCCCGTAGTACGCATTAAACTAGCCTCGACAGAAAATGTACCTCGTAAATATTAAATAGCCGAGGCACATAATAGGATCAAATGGCTTGAAACTTGAAAGTAATACCATAAATTTCACATTTCCTATTTCAGCATAACTGTAACTCTGTAAGTAAATATGTTCTGAGTATTGAATAAAAAAAGCAAGGAAAAAAGTGAAGCAAGTCACTTAATCACAAGTAATTTGATCAAATACGAACAATCTAGGTTCTGCGAAGAAAAAACCCTCGAATACTTCCAATAGTAGAAACAACCGAGTAAGTTAACGCAATAATACTAACAGGAGATTCAAATAACAGCGAAACGAACACAAAAGTACAGTGTGTATTAAATTTGTGCTTCGCAATACGAGAGAGAAGGCAAAAAAAAATCACCACAGAGAGAATGGCGATCAATGTAAGCAGATAGGGTAGAAGAGAAGAAATCTCTCCACCACCACCACCACCACCGGGCGGTAGTCTGGGCGGACGAGGAGCCGCAGTTCTCTGCTCTTGTTGAGCATCCATGGTGATGGGTGAGAGTACGATTCAGAATTTGGAAATTGGAAATGGCTTGAACAGGAAGGTAACTGTTTTCAGAGTTGCAGTTGCACACAGTGAAAAAGGGAAAATTCGGCTTGGCCCTAAGTTTGGAATCTCTTGCCAAATACACCCTAAAGTAGTGAAGTATCTCAAATTTATATTACACTATTCGCTCCAATTAAAAGTTTTCTAAGTAACTAGAGTACTTTATATTGGTTGTACGTCCTAGTTGTATGCTCATTTTAATTTATAATATTATAAGTAGATGATAGATTAAATGTGATAGAGAATAAATGATGATAAAATAGATAAGATAAATAATAAAGAATAATAGGATAACAACTTTTTTTTTGGTTAGGTTGTTTCTAACGAAAATAAAAGAGAAAGTTATGAAGTTTTACTGGAACGGAGTGAGTAATAACTATGACTTTGCATTTAAAATTTTCAAGGATTCTCTATAGATTTGTCTCCAAATTTAAAGTTCGTTCGCTAGAAATGTTATAATTTGATCTACCATCAAAGGAGTATATCAAACCAACCAACAATTATCTTGATAGACCGTATATAGATGACTTACCTTAAATCTTACATATATTGTTATTGAACATCTACACTATAGTGTCAGCAAATCAGACCTTTTTGTGTATGATAAGGTACAAAAAGGAGTTATAAGATGTCGAGTGATAGAGTTGGACTTTTTTTTTTTTTAAGTGATAGAGTTGGAATTTTGAAGGTACAAGTATGATATTAATGTGATCAAGTTTTCATGAACGATTGTCTATGCGTGTTATTTATTTGAATAAAATCTTGTATTTCTTCGAATAGCGTGATTAGTTAGTTGGTGTATATTGAATTCTAATGGAAAAAAATGAAACAATGGTGCAATCCATATTTACTCAATAATTAAACTTTTAGCTCTATTAGACTATTACACTAATACTACCCCCACGAGGCCGCCACCACCACGACCTATTTATGGGATTATTTGATGTTAGGTCTCCTCCCTATGCACTCTTCTTTCACAAAAAATGTGTGATCCGTGTGTCATTTTCAGGTGGATCTCATACTCATTATGAGTAGGGATATACAGGAGGAGACCTAGCATGTTTTCAGCCCTATTCATGGGATAGTTTTATACAACTATGTCTTTAAGAAAATTATTAATTTATTATTTGTTAATGATATTATTATGAATCAATATGAGAGTTATGTTATTTTTTCCACGATCGCAAATTACATTCTTACATGTTCATTATAAATGTATTGTTCTTTTTTCGACAAAACCTTCTCATACATATTCTATTTACATAAAATACACATAGTTCTATTTACATAAAATACCACTCAGTTTGTTAATCGACCTAACTAAATGCCAAAATCATAACATGAACAAGTTCCGTAAAATACCTGGTTTCCCATACAACTAGAAAGATTACATTAGTAATGTAAACTAGTATGTGAATAACTGAATATGCCAAGTGCATACTTTTGCAGTAGGAATATGATGTATACTCATATTCATTAAATTAGAACTTTTCTTAAAAATATTATAATTCGTATTCAAAATGAAATATGACGTTTGTTGTAGACGAAAGGAGTATTAAAGAATATGTATGTTTAATATTTTCATAGACGTTTCATTAAAGGAATGCATCCAAAACTATGCAGACCAGGTTATAAATTAGTGGCGTAAAATTCACTGTACCCCATGTTAGGGGTACACAACAAACCTTACCATGAACTGTCGGTGGTATTTCTGTTTTAACAACCCAACTCGATAAAAAGTCCAGATGCATCATAATAATAATAATGATATAAGAGCACTCGAGAAAAGATGGTAGAGGGTCATAATCCCCATATGCCATATTGTCCTTTGGTTCACTAAAGGATTGAACTAGAACCGGTGGAGACTTATCTTCATATCCTTAACTATAAGTACCGGTCCAACGGTTCGTCTTGGGACAGTAGATACGGTAAAAAGGGAGTGAAACGAGTGTTAAAACCCTTCCCATAAACCACTACAGGTCTACAACTATCCCAACTGCAGCGTATTTAAACAAGCCGAACACCACGAAAGATGCTTAATTAATAATATGACACCACACTTGCGGGACTTTGAACGGACCATTTAGTCTGTTGGGCAGTCCAAACAATACACCAAAGCCATCAACAACAGTCTCAAATGTCTGCCAAAGTTGGTTGGACCATCAAGAATCAAACATGGCGGTTGATTAAAAAGGCCACCGAAAGTTGTCATCATCATCAAAACATAAACAGGATTATTACAACATGTGAGCATTATTAACACATACAACACATACAGCATGTGAACATTATTAACATACAGACAGATTAACAAAAAGGGTACCAAGATCTCATTAAAATTCGAAATATATAATCATAATAATAAAAATTAAAAATAAAACAACACTTTTTTATGCCTCCTCCCTATCTAGATGTACAGAGGAAAATTCTAAATAGAAGAGAACCAACCGATTTTTCAAAGCAGCCACATTGTATTTCCACTCAAAATGGAATCAAATTCCCTTGCACTACTTTGCATCCATTCCCTCTATTGGAATTAAACAAACACCGCATCAGATCCTTTCTACCTTTTACATCCTTTACCAAACAAGTCCAGACAGTAGATGAGCCGCAGAGTAGGCCACAAGGATAAAGGTGTATCCGCTGATCGATAGTGACACGCCTGCGTCGATAGGACCCAATCCGTTTCCAGACGGTCCAAGGGTGGTGATACCACCGGTGTTACCACCTGGGGGAACCAGTGTGCCCGGTGTGAAGCCCCCGGGGTTAGTGGTTCCGCCGGTTGGTGGAGACATTGTTCCGCCGGTTGGTGGAGACATTGTTCCGCCGGTGGTTGGTGTGCCGTTGGTTGGGGTGCCGGACGTTGGTGTGCCTGAGGATGGTGTGCCTGTGGTTGGTGGGGTGCCCGAGGTTGGCGTGCCTGAGGTTGGGGTGCCAGTGCTGCCACAAGCAAAATTAAATATAAAAGATTAAAGCAAGTGGCATGTTCAATGGAAGGAATACATTTGGACCTAACTTGACTAAAATAATCTGATGTAATTTAATCAAAGAGAGACAAATGAACACATATCTGGACTTCAATGCCATGCCAGTTCATATTACTTTTTGATGATTTTCTGTCTAAACCTTTTGTTAGCCCAAGATTCCAACATTTACAATAAGAAACTGTATCAGTAATCTGGATGAACTTAACTTCAAATGCACAATAGGACCTTTTTCTCTATCATTGGTAGGAAAAAAATCAACATAATCCTGCCTTTGGTTCTACTTTTAGGAAGGAAATAAGGGTAAAACAAGACAAACAAAACAATGAAAAAGGAGTTTCTAGGCCATTTTTGTTAACATCTGACATACCGATATGTATAGACGCAGGAATCTAAAGTAACAAACACCTCAAACCATACTAACCCTTTCCCAATTTCATCAAGAAACACCACATGCTATGTTTATCTCAACTCTTCAATTTATTTTATACTTTCTGTCGGTAAATCATAAAAAAGGAAGAAGAAAAAAGACAGGACCGCTTCACCACAGATCTCCACAGATTCTAAATTTAGAAAATATCTTCATAGTTCACACACAAAAGACCAAGATCCAAGATTTATTCAACAAAGAAGAAACAGAAGTATCATCATACCTTGGACTGGCTTGATAAACACATCCAGAAGGAACTGAGCCTGAAAAATGACCATAAAACAAATGAAGTTAGCCACAAGACTGACCCGTACTGAACATAAAAGGAAGCAGTATTATATATACAACTTACAACACTTGTTATGTTATAATAGGTAGACTAAAAACAACACTTACTAGGTGGGTTTTGAGATGGGGCAGCAGTGCCACTGAAATCACAGCTTCCTTGGGTTTGACCTCTTCTCTGGAAATAACTATTCACAGCATAACTGCAGTGATCCCTCACTGTATTAGGGTTGTAGCAAGCCCCACTGGACTGGATAGCTGTACAATCAGCCCCATTTCCACAAGCATAGTCAATTGCTCTCTGAAGAGCAGTCTCACTTGATGAAGTGCATAGGCAGTAAGTTGCATCTGAAAAGTCAAGTCCAAGTTCAACAGATCAGGAAAAAGATCACAACTTTGTATAACCTGTGCTAAATGCAAGGGATTGTATGCTTCAAGTGCTACAAATCCAGCTCAAACATTCAAGAGAATGAACAGCAGAAACATAGAGTACCAAGGTTTTGTGACGAAATCTAATAAAGATTACAGGTTTATCATCTGGGATTTTCCTTTTTAGGAAAAAATAATTATAATTAGGCTATAAGTGCTGCAAATCCAGCTCAAACATACAAGAAAATGAAGATTAAAATGATAAAGTACCAACCTTTGTGATGAAATCGAAAAAAGATCACACCTTTACAGACACTTTTGTACATGTAAGAAGATTTCTAAGTGGGTTTCTCTTTTCTTGACCAACAGTTCATATATAAGCTCAAATGACACAAATCCAGCTACAAAAACCCATAAAGTAAACAGAGTAAAAAATAACCAACACAGTGAAAACCTCAAGTTTTACCTGAATGAGTAGCCATGGCTAGTAGCAGAGCCAAACCAAGAACAAGTGCAGCAGCCATTATCAGTTCAAGATCCTGAAGAGACTACTATCAAGTTAAAAAAGATGGTTTCTTGAAAGAGAGAAGCAGAAAGAAAAGAGTGTAATGAAGGCAATGGAGATTTCTAGACAGAGGAAGAATGAGATGAGGATGACGGTGGAGAGTATAAGTGGCTTTTTTATACGGCATGATGTGTGCTTTTTGGACAGTATTATTTTGTTTAATAATAAAAATAATAATGTTTAAAAGTGTTGTTTGGGGAAGTGGAATTGTTATAAACAGCTACAATGCCACAGGTTTTTGTCATTTACACTGACTGTATTTGTACCTTGTTACTGTTTATGTTTGGTGCTCCTCTCAAACGGTCATAAACTCGTGTGAGAGGCACTTGAATCTTTACCCCAACCCTAGTTTAGCTTTTACTGTTCTTTTCACTTTTGAGGTTAAAATTTTATTTAAAACAACTGTAAATTAGGTTTGAAATATAAATTAATTGCGTACTAACATTTGCATGTTTTATAGTCATTCAAAACCTTAATTGTGGACTCGTGAAGATGGATAGTATATTTGTCTGAAACTATATCATTAAATTTTACATATATGATAGTATACAGTTAAACACGTTAAAGATATAAATATATTCAAAATTAAATTCATGAGGAAAAGATTAAACAAATGTTATTATAAAAAAGTAAGTATACATAGACATATTCCAAACACTAGAATAAAAAATGGTACTTTCTTATTGTATCATTACATGGTTCGATGGTAATAGTTGGTAAATTTTCATTCATTTACTGGAAATTGGTTGGATATCAATTTCTCTTGGAACACTTTATAGATGGTGCGTACTATGTAGCTCTCTTATATGGTCATTGTTAGAATGTTGGCTACTTGGATTAGATAGTGATGTTATAAAATACTAAAGGTTTATGAAGACAATTTGACTACGAATCAGTGATAATGAGGGCAACAGGAATAATTTTATGTATCATAATTAGGACACGCACTTAAGGTGACATGTTATTAACCGTAACAAAGCATGCTTAATGTATAATTAACTTGTAGAAGTCATTAACCATCAAACATTTTTTTGAACATCAAGCTTCAGTTGTGAAATCTCTTGGCTCTTAATCATGTTCTAGTCTTCTACTTCATGTGATGTGTCACTTGGACTTTGATTGAGGTTCTTAAGAGTATGGGGCATCTTGAGCAGTACCAACAAGCAACAAGAAAGGAAAAGGTGGAGAATTTGGAGGAATATTGGTAAAACACGTATCACTAAATTCACATGGAATTAAAATGAACCTGTGCCCACTTCTGTGGCAGAGGGTAGATTTGCACATTGCTCATAAATGCTTTACGACCTAAGTGACACGTGTGGTCTTTTTTCCTCATGTAATTCTAAAGACCGATGTTCCAAGTTTTTCTCCAGCACACAACTAATCCAATCGATCATTATAATATTTATTATGGATCATTATAAACAATGTGGTATGTAATAATGTAACTATGTACTGTAATTCTCCGACCCCCAAAAAATGAAGTGTTAGCATACCTAAAACAGCCGACATCAGATAAATGCATCTCAGAAGTGAGTATCTTAAGGTTTCTTACATATTATTAGTCATATAGCGACAAAATTCTGAAAACACATGGTAAGCTTCAAAACTAGCTGAAACAGGGAAAAATAAACACTAGTGAAAGTAACGCACGAGATTCATCTAACAAAATCTCATCCTCTTGGGATTCTGCTAAAGAGGACTGAACTTATCGCAAAGTCCCACCAATTACGATTAAATGAATGTTTTACAACTCTGGCGAAAACAATCGTGTGTGAGTCGCTCAATGCAGCATTCAACTCAGTCACTTCTGCAAAAGAAATGACTGTTGATGTAAAAATAGTGAATGAGAATTCAGAATCATGTTAAATGAAGCTAGAATAACATTTACCTCCTTTTCATCTCCCTTGGTGTTGGTTTCTTCAACTTTGCCCTCATCACCTGCAAGATGTTATATCTAGGCTTTAACGTTCGAGTACTAGAATGAACTCCAATCTAAAGATTCCAAAGCAGGAACATTTATGCTTAAACGTGCATGAGAGTTCAGATTTATTTACCACCATCTTCAGGCAAATCAGAGGTCCAGAGGGTAAGGTTATCTCTTAATAGCTGCATAATCAAGGTGCTGTCTTTATAAGACTCTTCACTCAATGTATCCAACTCCGCAATGGCCTCATCAAATGCTTGTTTTGCCAAATGACAGGCTCTGCCAATTTTTACAAGTACTACATTGAAGTATTGAAATTTGAAGAATTTAAAATCAGACGAGTCAAGACTACAAAATGATTAACCTCTCAGGAGAATTCATGATCTCATAGTAGAACACCGAGAAGTTCAACGCCAGACCAAGACGGATAGGGTGGGTGGAATGAAGCTCTGTATTTGCAGTAGCTGAAGCCGCCTACAGGTACGGAAATCATAAAATACATGAGACACACAACAAATCCTTTTTCACGTATGTTTTAGTGTACTGCATTAGGAAACACAAAGAATCAATCTTCATGTGTTTTATAGTGCGTGTCTCCATTAATTATTTAAGGCCAGAAAGTAACAGACCTCATAGCCCTTGAGTGACTGTTCAGCTGCCTCTTTTTTCTCTTGGTCAGCCTTAAACTCAGCAAGGTAGCGGAAGTAATCACCTTTCCTGAATTGTAGAATCCATAATGAGTCAGCTAAGAGGCAAACACATATTGTCAAAATATTCATGCAACTGAAAGTTTGCTAAAACTATGCAATTACGATATAGTCACTGTTCATTTATATCTTGATTTCTCGCCAACTTAAAATAAAAGCAGCTATGTGCCAATATGCAAGTGTAAATGTTCTTCAGTTTCCAAGTTTCAAAATCTTCCTTCTAGCTTCAAAATTACTTCTTTCTCCCAGTTATCCATATAAGAACTGCTAAGGTGAAAGATTGGGGCAACGGCTGCATTTAAGAAGGAATAGCCAAATTGTGGGACTAATCAAGGAGAAAACAACAATGGTCAGGAAGAAAATAGATTCTTGGTTCCAACTAGCAGTTCAAGAAATCAAGTTGATTTCAGTAGTCCCAGATGCCAAGACAATCCAAGTCAATAATGCAAAAGCAAACACTTTAATCTCATCCCCATATTCTGAGATAGAGAGGAGATATAACCTATAAAGATTAATATTACTTGCTTTTGTTAAAAAAAGAAGATTTTGCTAGAGTAAGACATCGTTTACTTGATAATATGTATGGCACCATAAATGAAACAGAAAGATGTAGATGAAGTAGTACATTATACAACATACTTCCCCATCCCATAAAAAGCTTCCAATCTTTCCGTGTTAGTCGTTCCTCAAAATGCTTCATGTTTCATTTTTTTTAAATACCGTTACCCTTATATCACACATATTTACAACATTACCACACTTCATCAATTTTGTTTTCTTTCTTTACTAAATCCAATATCTCACTTGCAAGTTCTATTCATTTCTTAATCCATAAAACACCGACTTTCCTTTATTTAATAACAGTATAACTTATTTTCTACCATATGATTCAACTGGGAATCTTATTGTGGAACGGAAAGGTAACCTACTAAAGAAAAATCATATAATGCTAGAGGCCAAAGGTAAAAAGTGTCTTACATCTTGTAGTAGAAAACTGTTGCTTCTCCTGAACCAGAAGAGGGAACCAGATGCTTATCAATGACTTCAAGAATGTCATGGCAGATTTTAGAGAGCTCATCCTCCACTTTCTGGCGATACTCTTTGATCAACTTCACGTTGTTCTCATTTCCCTTGGACTCTTCCTTCTGCTCAATCGAGGACATAATTCTCCATGAAGCTCTGCGAGCACCAATAACATTCTTGTATCCAACAGAGAGTAGGTTTCTTTCATCAATTGACAGCTCAACATCAAGTTTTGCAACTTGCTTCATACATTCAACCATTTCTGACATAAGAGTAGAACAGAAATATTAGATAGCAAGACTATCATTTATTAACTGAATCTCTCAGATTATATGCAAAATAAAAAGTTTCCTAGCACGATATCAAGTCTCTATTGAAAACCAATATGTGAAGCCCATGAATTGAATGAATGCTTGTCAAGCTAATTTTTTTCCTGCAATTACTAGATTGTGCTCATTCCCCAGGAAAGCAGCAAAAATTGCTTTGGATGCCCGTTTCTGCAATTATTAGATCATGCACCACTGACCACTATCCTCCAAAAGCACATGACAAATTATTATGCCTAAAAGTAAAGAACCTACAACAATGACTTCTTCGTTCTTAGATAATAGATAAAGGATTCATTCCACTGATAAATCATTCAAAATTAGATTAAGGGATTATGCACAATAAAAAATTAGACAAGAGATTAGGCTTATTTGACACACATTCAATTAACATTCCCAAATTGTACCAATCACACACATTATAGAGCAAAGCACAAGCACCTGGTGTGCATCAAACACCCAGAACGAATTCACCTAATTGAAATGGAATCACAATATTCAGAACATGTAAAATTTGAGCGTGAATAGGCAAAATGAAAGGTACCATCGTAACGCTCGGCTTGTTCAGAGAGCTTGGCCATGTAGACATGAGTCTCCCTCTCCTTTTCAGTCGACATTGAAGATCTGGAAATGATGATAATTCGTTTAAGTTTTCGGTTTCTTCAGAGAATGCAAATCGGCAAATGAATGAAATGATGATTGGAGAAGAAGAATAGGAAATGATGGAGAGAACCAATCTGGACCCTTGGTATTAATCGCACGCGAATAATTCGTCGAGATTTCGGACTAGCAGTTTGTAATGGACACACGTGTTCTTTCTATTTTTGTGAATCACCGAATTCAAAATTCTCTATCTTATTAGTTAAAATGTGTATACAATTACATACAAAGTCTTAACACCAATGGTCTTTAATTTAATTTAAAATAAAACGATATCATTTTACAATTTGTCATTAAATATATATTTTTTATGGATCCGAGTCAGTATCATTTTTCACACATCCTCTTACGAATCCATTCGCAATTTAATATTATAGAGTTTTAAGTTGAGATCATAGAGATTTAGTTTAAAATCATAGTATTTTTCTGCTAACATCATAATGTGTATTTTAGTTGAGATCATCATGTTTGTTTGATATCATAATTTTTTGAGCTCATATTATAATTTTTTAGTCTAAAATTATAGTATTTTTATATTGACATAATAATGTGTTTTTTAGTTGATATTACAGTGTTTTAGTTGAGATCATCGTGTTTGATTTGATATCATAGTTTTTTGAGCTCATATCGCAGTTTTTTAATCTGATATCATAGTGATTTGTGTTGAGATCATATTGTTTTTAGTTGAGATCATAGGATTTTTCCGCGACATCATATTGTTATTAGTTGAGATCATAGTTTATTTTTAATGTGATAACATATTGAATTTTTAGTCGAGACCATAGTGTTTGGTTTGATACCATATGTTTTTGAGATGATATCATAGTGGTTTAGTATGAGATCATAATATTTTGTGCTGACATCATAACTTTTAGAGTAGATATCATGGTGATTTTAGTATGAGATCATAGTGTTTGTGTGTTAACATCATAGTATTATTAGTTGAAGTCATAGTCTTTGTTTAGTCTGATAACATAGTGTGTTTAGTTGAGGTCATATTGTTTGATCTGATAACATACTTTTTTGAGTTAACATCATAGTGATTTAGTCTGGGATCATAGTGTTTTGTGCTGAGATCATCGTGTTTTTAGTTGATAAAATATAACATATACTGTCATTCAATTACATGTATTAATGTCCATACAGCTGCCAAGCAAATAACATATAACACTCTTTTATCTATTTCAAACCTCTTATTGATCTCTATCTACATAATTTCAGGTTTGTCATGCTTTGCTCATTTGTTGCATTTGACTTAACATTGTTCTTTCTTCCTCATTCTCTTCTTCTTCTTCTTCTTCTACTTCTTCTTCTTCTTCAATATGATGAATTTACTAACCTGATCCTTATGAAAATGTGATTAAACCTTGTGAATGCACAAACAACAACATTAATAAGCAATTATTTCATGTCAAACATAGTAGATATTGCTTATGAACATAATGTATATTGGTTAGAAGATAATACATATACGTAAAAATATAAGAAATACAATAAAAAGTAAAATACAAAAAAATATCAAAAAATAGAGCACAAAACGACTCTCAGATTTTGAATGAAAACATAAAACATATTTCATAGAACATAAATGATATGCTTGAGAACATAGGTAATATACTTGAGAACATATAAAATACAGTCGAGAACAGAACTCAAGATAATATTGTAAAAAAAAAAACAGAGCACATAATGATTGTCAGATTTTTAATAAAAACATAGGACATTTTCTAGAGAACATACGTAATGTTGTTGAGAACATAGCACACATACGAAAGAACATGGAAACGTTGTATATCTTATTTTTTTGAATCTGAGTTCATGATTGAGGTCTAATTTTGAATGTTTACACCACTAGATCATTATGCAAGCACGATTACACATTGTGAATGCATAAACAACAACAATCTACAATCAAAATATGAAATTATAAACGAATACTTCCACATCTACAAATTTTCGAACTTGATTTTTCAGATCTAGGTGGAATCGAAGTTATTTTATCATTCGAAACATTAATCAACCATGTAGGAGGTGGTAATCGATCATAATATCAACTATCTAGCTTGATTTCTCGATAAAATCGGTTGAAAACATTAAAAAAAAATCACAAAAGCTTCGTTCAAAACATGTCTAACCTTTATGTTGATCGTTATTTTATGTATATTCTGATAGTGCTGCTGCTCAGCTTCGATTTTCCGGTGTATTTGTAGCATGGAGATCGCTTCTTAGGACTAATATTGAGTTTTTTGGAGAGGCTTTTTGTAGAAATACATTTTTTTTGAGTCTCTAAAGTTTTTTCTGAACAAGAATGAATGAGCATTTTCAATTTATTTTCAGGTTATAACATATATTTATATGACCTGTTTTTTCGACCCAGTTGCTAGCCTTTGGTTGGATGGATTTTAGAAACTAGTTTTGGTTTGGGGTTAATATGTAATATTAGAAACTATGTTTCGGGTTATATGTTTGGACAACGAAGTGCAGTTAGATTGGTAAGACGCTTCTCCTCCAATCTATAGGTCGAGGGTTCGAATCACCTTAGCCGTTTCAAACATAAAATGTATATGTTTGAATTTGATTAATCATGTTGTGTTCTCTTCAATTGAAATTTACTGAATTTAATTGAACTGTAGTAAAATATAAATTATAACTAAGCCGAGTAAATGAAGTGATTTTCAGTTGAAGAGAATACAATCTTAGTCGTTATCAGGGGCGTCGTTATCAGGGGCAAAATCAGGAGGGGGTATAAGGGGGCGTGTGCCCCCGCTAAAATTTAAAAATAAAATTTTTTATATTTTAATATTTTCATTATTTAAAATTTTGTCCATGTGAACCCCTGAAAAATCCTCTTATATTTAATTTAATCCCAATAAAATTTAAGTTCTGAATCTGTCCCTGATTATTATACTACAAAAATTAAGTTCAATTCATTTTTATTCAAACGAAGAGAACATATCCTCGTACAACCGTAAAACTCTCGGACGTTATTTTGGAAGCTTACGTATTCTTACTCCAAATTAATTTTTTTTTTTGGGGGGGGGGGGGACAAAGCTATTAAAAATGTACCTAAAATATTGATAATTTTCGTTCGGTTTTGATGAGATTTTAGACTATAATTAATATATACTACATTCATATTGTGACAATAATATAAAGTCTTCAAACTGAGCGTAACATGATAACTTATATTCGATGCGGCGGGGGTTTAAATTTATCTTCAAATTAATTGTATACGATGTGGTTGTAAAGATATAAATGTACCATCAAAATCGATAAATACGTCCATATCTCAACACCTATAAAGTGTTTATTGCCCGATTCCATATATACTGTTACTGCAATGTTTTGTGAAGGATTGCAGTGGACATAAAATGTAAATACTGTTATGATACAAGTGAGCCGAAGACATAAACTGAAGCCAAACAGAACTGGAGTAACACCTGAACTTAATTTCTTACATTGGTGCTCGCAGCAATCATCATATGATAATACAATGTCCTCAAGTACAAACCAAACCGAACCGAACTACAAAAATAATCAATAAATGTGAAAATCCAAAAACAAAGGGATCAATCAATGAATTGCTACAAACTCCTGTTTGTTGTAGAAGGGGAAGATTTTCTTCTCCTTCAGCTGGACTAAGGAACTTCAAGAGTTCTGTTACCATCTTTGCAAAAATATTTTACTTCACCAACATGTGAAGCTAAATCTCAACTTCAGACCTAATATAGAGTAGTACTTGATGTGATCGCAACGTGTCAATTTTTACAGTGTGTGTGATCACCTCAAACATCCAAGGACAACAGGAATTATACGGGTTGAAACATAAAAGGCTTGTTATGGAGATGATCAGTGCTTCACTAGCTGGAATATTATTTTCTCACAAATGGTTTTTGGCATAGGAGTAGGCGCTGGTCACTGCCATTTTGAAGATCTATCACTCGAGCCTCCCAGCGGAGGCGTGTAACTAGAGATCGTGCTTTTTCTATGGGAGCAACATTATCAGACATGATGATCCATCCCTGTCAAGAGTCAATAATGTGAGATTTTTAATAGCAAATTATACTTCTGGATCTTTCATGGTATGATGAGATGCAAAAGGCTTGTCAAATATCCACACAAATACTAGAAGATGTTGAAGACTAGAAAGAGAAATTGCACATTACCTCAGGCCGAAGAATACGGTCCATCTCAACTATTAAATTTAACAAACTGCACTCTTGAGCAGCAATGTGCGATAGGAGCCCCTTTGCGTGAAGCATGTCATATGTCCGGGGGTATGTGGGGAAAGGTTCACACCTGTTTCGTAACATATTAGCATTTCATGTAGCAAGAAGACAAGATCTCAGGATGTGTTAAAGTTCAAGAAGAAGCATTTTTGTTGGAATGGTTTAAAGAAACCAAAACATATAGAAAACCTTCCACCAAATTGAGCACCAAGAAGTAGAGTTTTCACAACCAGAAGTAGGCAAAAAAATTATTTCACTCCAAGGACATAAAATAAAAGGGTACTAAAATAAATATATGGGTTTTCACAACCAGAAGTAGCCAAAAAAAATTATTTCACTCCAAGGACATAAAATAAAAGGGGTACTAAAATAAATATATTACCAGTTATGCAAGACACCAGTAAAACTTTGATCAAGAATGACAGGAAGGGTATTGCGCCCTCCAAGCGGGACCACATTCATCACCCATGCAGACTTTCCAGCTTCCCGTAGTGCGGCATTTAAACCCCCAAAATGTGCATTCATATCCATCACATTCCGAACCATATTGTATGGAGGCATGGGATCTTCATCTCCAGGCCTCTTTGGATGGTCAGAAAATATTAAGGGAGAAAGCAATGACCAATAATTTCTTAATGCGGATCTCCAGAATTGCAAGTCTTCAGAAAAATCTACAGGGTTAATTCCTGTATAGGACATCATAACAATGTGAATCTGTTTGCAACAAAAAAGTAGTATAAATAGTGAATATTTTAATTTTTAAAAAAACTTATTTTCCTGAACATCAAGGAAAACCACATTTTATGTACAGTGGCCTAAACTTACAGAATTACCCATCCCAAGTGTTAGCCTATAGGCATGGTTTTTCCTAACGTTATGGAAATTTTGGTTTTTGTAAGACTTACTCAACCAAATATAGAAAGTGAATTATAAAGTAATCACTCATATAGAATAAAACTTGCAATAGCACTATGTACCGTGTACTTCAAGCTCAGCAGAAGTTGGAAAACCAGAAGATCTGTTCTGAACTGAGATCCACCGCTTGCTAGTGGTCCCACTCACACAGTGTACAAGTGGCTTGTAATATGATAGAGCGTCCTCTCCGCTACAGAGGGGGATGGCTCCCTGCTTGCTAAAAAAAAAAAAGAGAGAAAAAATTATTTTAGGAGAAATGTACAAGCATATGCTTGTAGAGGTTGTGGACTACTGAATAGTGAAGTAGTCATACCTGTAGCATTGAGTATCCGTAGCTTTCTGCCAGAGATAAGTTTCCTCTTGCTGAGCCAAAAGTTTCCAACAGAGCTTTTGTGTGAAGTCTTCAAAAGGAGGAGAAGAGATACCTTTTTTTGACCCAGCAGAACTTTCTTGCAGCTTGCTCTTGGGCGAGGTTAATACGAAATAACCTCCGGGCTTGAGTACTCTGTCAACTTCAATAAGAAACTTCCCATCTGACAAACATGACCACAGTGCAAGGAAAGTGAGCTGAGACCAACCCAGAGTTGCACCACTATACAGAAGGTAAGAAACAAGTAAACCCGTATTGAAGCAAGTTTCAAAAAGAAAGTCAAAGATCATAGTCACCATGTCCTGAAATTGATCTTAACATTTTTCTCTCATAAGAAAATATCATTATAGAGATTTACTTTATACTCTACTCAGTGTGACATATATACTCACTTCATACAAGACTGGATCACAAAATGTTTCCTTGATGAACAGACTCATGATGGGTTTATGCAATTATCTTGATCAAGTAGAGACTAATTTCTGAATAAATGTCAAGTATCACTTGCTATTCAAGCTGCCAAGAGAAATAGTCTCCACACGCCCTTCACTTGGAACCTATTACTACAGTTATGATTATCATAGATGTTGGAACCTTCGTTAAGTAGACAAAAAGTCTTGACCATGCCCTTCACTTGGAAACTATTACCACCGTTGTGGTTAGCATAGATGCTGAATCTCCATTACTACTTAAACCAGTAAGCATGATTTCTCCCCATTGCTATATAATGTATGTGTCTACATATACACACATACATAATTACGTATATGTGTGCACGCACAATTCAGTTAAAAAAAAGCTTGACTGGTATATATTTAAAATTACTTAGTACTGTAAAATAATTAGAAAACGAGAAACAAAGCTCAGTCAGCTTTTACAAAATATATCAAGTTGATAGTACATCTCTGAGAGACTGAAAAACCTTATGCTTTATTTAATAAGATCCCTTACTGGCCTTACATATAATTGATCCTCACATGACATGGTTCGTTTCATTAGCAAGTCCTAGTTGTATTTAGGATGTTATATTAAAAATATTCCTGTTATATTTCCAAAAAAAAAAAAAAGTAGTTCTATTGTATTGTAGTTGTAGACAAAAACTAACTTACTGTCCATGAGATAGTTCTAGACAGATACAAGATGAATTCCTATTCAGCAAACCTAAAATATACTTCATGCAAATGATAGTACCAAAATCTGTACAAGGTTAGCAACAATAAAACCAAGCGACTGAGCAATTCTTGCACAAGTAAATCATATTTTTCATAAAGGAAAGGAAAAGAAGAATCCTGTGGCGCAGAAACAAAGTACCTTTGTCATCCCAAAGAATACCACATTGAGTGCAATGGACCATGTCATATGATAAAGATGGAAACGGCAATTGTCGTGAGATGAAGTTGGCAATGATTGCCGGGAGACCTCTCTCAAGAGCAAGCTGAACTTGACTCCCAGTTGATTCATAGGCTGCCATACAAAGAGCCATCAACTTGAGTGAAATCAAATGAGCGCCAAAGCTACCAAATCCACATCCAATATCTAATACGTTGCGAACCTGTAAATCAGCACAAAGGAAATCTTCAGACACTGCAAAGTGAAAAGGAGAATGAGCTGCCTCATGATAAATAAAACTCAAAACCACAAATAAAGCTACAGAAAATTTTTTTGGGAGAAAATCACTAAGTAAATAATATAAACGAGTATGATAACCAGAAACTTACACCGGCTTCACGAAATTCAGTATCACTTCCCAGTCCTATCATCTCAGCAATTTGGTGAGAATAATCTTTGACACCATCAATGATCAATCCATCGTCTGAATGAAAAGCAATTTGATTCTCTTCGAGCAGCATTAGCCTATAGAAGTAGTAAAGTAAAAGTATAAAGATGTCTGTGTTCCAATTATTATAATACCCATATGCCATCTTTTATTGCTGGACAAACCAAGCATAAACATGGAAGTTAGCATCTAGTGTTTCGAATTGTTAAGGAAGAAAAAAATATGAACCTTTTTGTCATGCTTCCAGATGAAAGAAATTGATCTTTGCTGAGCTTCACATTACCACTCCATACAATATCCCTACCTGTAGGCCAGGTAAGGGGAGTTTTATAATCCTTCGGCGGACGAATCAAGCAATGATCTTGATCTATTGATATTTCACAATGACGGTCAAATTCATCCCCATCTTTCAAACCAGCTAGCAGGTTAGCAGAAACATTATAACAAGGAGCATAATTTTCCTTCTCCTTTCCACAAAGAATAAAGTCACCTGCACGATTTTGTCCTAAATTCTGCAACTCTAAATAGTCATTCAACGCTTGCTCTTTCAATTTCCTATACTTGGAACTTGCAACAGGGATAACTGAATCCGTCCCAGGATCATATGTATTTGAGGAAGATAACAGCACAATCAACACACAGACACTGAGTACACACAACAACAACCAGTTGAGTGGCGGTCTAGGCCCGAAAATCAACGCCAGTTTATTGTGCAAAGAGATTCTCATATCCACTTTAGGCAACCCACCCACTTGAGTGTAAATGCAGGAAAAAACCCACTACAACTCGAATCTCCAATGACACCGAAAACGACAAGAAGCTAAGAGATATAATCCAAAAACCTCCTCATGCGGCATTGAAGAAGCTCCCGGACACGACAAATTCCGCAATTCCCCCCTGACATCACATAATCAAGTTACCAAACATTCAGAATCCAGATCAATCAATAAACCTCCAGCTCAACTTCCACCTAAAAACCAGATAACTTAAAAAGAGCACCAACATCAATTGAGTCCAAAATCCAATCTCTCACACTGAATTGATCAATGAATCACAACAAACGACAACACTCTAGATCAATCAATCAAGAAAGCAACATGAATAGAAATTCAATCAGATCCTAAACTCGGATCCGATCCTAACACCCTAGAAAGCTAGAACAATCATAAGAAGCAATAAATGTAGCAAAATTAGGGTTTACCAGTAAATGGAGTTCCGTGAAGATAGGAAACACAGACAATGCCGGTTCAGAAACAGAAAGTGAGGTTAAGCGAATGCCATTTTGTTCAGAGAGAAAGGTGTAAGCAGCTTTTTGGAAGAAGTGAAGAGGATGAGAATTAAATGGAAATGATTAATATTGATGATGATGATCGTAAAAGGACTGTTAATCTGTTACAGGACAGACAGAGCAAAAGAAAGAGTTGTAAATGGTGAGGACAGAGAGATGAAATGAGATCCAATCTTTATTTATTCTGGGGAATATTTACAATTTCGTCCGTTTATTTTCTACTATTGCACATTTTCTCAGCATTTTTGCTTGTCGTTATTTGGGTAATTTGTTTGCGTAAAGTGGAAATTATAGGGGTGTGTGTGTATTTGGTTGCCAGATGTTAAACATTCTTCTCCTGCAATCATCGTGATTAATTAAGGGAATATGTTACTTTAATCATGACTGATTATCAATTCATTTCTCACCACTCGCTATCTTCGCAAGTTTACGCTTACGCATTCTTTTGGCTTTTTAAGCTTAAACTATTTCCTATGGGTCAAATGTGTAGTATGGTCGGGAGGTACTTAAACTTTGTTATTTTTAACTATAATTTTTTAATAAACTGAATTGAAGTAATCTGAAATCAATTTTTATGTGAATAAATTCATGTTGATGGCTCACATATATTAGCAAGAAGATTCATACCATCCTGACTTACACAATATACATCATTTATAACTCTCGGTAACTCACTCTCTCTGTGACATCAACATTCAACTCTCTGCTCTAACCATTAACGTTCAAATTTATTTTTATTTTCATATTACTTTCAAACTTAACTTTTCATTTCATTTTCTTTCTTCGTTTTCTATTAAAAATTCTTGAAAATGTAATTTACATTGTTTAAAAAGAATTACAATAATTAAAATTGAAAATTACATCATGTATTCACTGATTTTTCTATTTTATCATCTTTCATACTTTAATATTTTCTTGAATTGTGTATTCAAACTAGATAAGTATGAAAATACGATATTTATATTGTCATGATTTAGATGATTCATGCCTTTATGATCTCCGAATGTTTCTGACTTTCCTTTTGAAATAAATGTTGGTTCACTTCAATAAAAACGTCTTGATTTATGATGGTTTATTGCAAGATTAGTATTTGGATATGAAATTGTTGCAGTAGATTTTTGGTGAATTACTTATAACATAACTAACCCGAATACATTTTAATTTAGGTATTACTTTCTCCGTTCCATTAAAAGTTTTCTAACTTTTTTCTTTAGTGTTTTATTAAAAACTTCCTAATCTAAAAAACGGAAAATTTTTATCCCACTAATAATTAATTCTTTATTATTTATTTTTCTACTTTATCATTATTTTATTCACAATCTCACTTACTTTATCACCCACTTACAATTTTATCAGTATACTATCACATACAAATTAATATTTTACTTACTTTTCTTAATTTGGAAGAAAGTAAATTAGTAGAAGTAGGAAGAACATACAAATTAATATTTTACTCACTTTTATTAATTTTGAGAAAAAGTAAATTAGTAGAAGTAGGAAATTTGTGAAAGATAGAGGGAATATATTGTACTACGATTCACTATATCATACCGTAGGAAAAGAGTGAACATATTTACACGGTCAGCATACATTTAATAATCTAGAGCATAAAATAGTTAGCTCTGTCAATTGTTAAATTTTATTACAGCCAGCTCAATGTTCCATAACAAAACAGTTATGCTGAAGTGAGTTGTAAATTCCTGGCAAAGTGAGTTGTGAATTCCTGACATTCATAAATAAAGAGAAAATCTGGCAACGCCAGAACATATATGGGTCCGCCAGTGTTAGCTCTGGCCAAATAAACACATACTACACCCATGGTTTTGGATCAGTGTCCTACTTTGTCATACCATGTCTGTAATTTCTTCTCATGCCAGTTTCATCGCCAATAATCTCAAGTGTAAGCACGGCTCGGCTAATAGGCTAGTCCGTATCGCAACTCCTCCACCCCATTAAAGTTGGATTCTTTCCAAAGATTTTGTTCCACGAAGTGTTGATGGAATCATGGAACTGTATTAGCCTAACACAAAGCTTTAAAAAAAAAAAGTGCGAGAAGTCGTGAACAGAACAAACATGACAGAACATTACGGGTTGTTTATAATGGTATGGAGTAAAACGGCACTATTCATTTGTAAACATACAACATGCTATGAGTCTATGAGACTATGACAAAGACTCAAAGAGAAAGCGAAACTTTGAAAAAACTAAGAGAAAGCAACAACATGAGTATAGTTCAGTCTTACATAAAAATACAGTGTTCCGGCAAAACTTTGATAAAACAGAGAAAATTTGAGAAAATTGGAGTAAATTTTACCGAGATCATCGTCATGTTTCATCAAGCAATGTTACAATATGACAGATACAGCTACAGCTTTTCTGCCCAAGAACCATGCCACAACAAAGTTCATCTCTTTAGCAAACAACCCAATGGTAAGATAGGGTCTCTGCAATTGTGCACTTGGGAAAGGAGTATAATATGATTATGAAGCTTCCAAATAGATTTCCCCTCTTTAACTATTTCCCAGTTCTCTGTTCAAATAATCAACAAACATCCTCTTCGCACTCTCAGTGTCTGAAGGGGGCGGTGGACCGCTTAAGCTTGACTGTCCGGTTAACTTTATAAATGTTCGTCTGAGCCTACGCAGCTCAGGCAACCCAACAGGTCGTGAAATATTAACACTTGGCAAGCCTGGTCCAAGAGCAACACCATTTAAAGGACCTCCCAAAGCACGAGACTGTGCTTCTATTATCATGTTTGTTACCTCTTGAGTTGCTCTGTCCATCTCATAGAGAGAATTTGCTTCTGTTGGACGTGCATTTTGGGTTGCAATAGTTGGTTGTAAAACTCTAATATCCTTTGTTTTAGAGTCTACTATTTTCGTCAGGTATGTAACAGCATCTACTATAGCTGCAGAGGATTTTAAGATTCCTTCTCTGGAAGGCCATAACTCAAATAATGGTGAATCCCAACGATTTTTACTATCTGGCCTCTCAAACCTTCTTACAAGATCTTCAAAGATATTATCATCATAAGCAGGCTCTGATTGATCCCTACGTTCTTCGTTCCATTTCCTACAAGATGTTACCTCAGCATCAGAGTGAATCACACAATATCTAGTACCTGCTGCTCGAGCCAAACACCACAGCTCATATCTGTAACCCTTGATGCTGTTCAAAGAATCCACTATTATTATATTGTCTCTCGATAATGATCTGTCAACTTCCGATCTCAGAACTCCCCTCAAATTCTTTTCTGCTCGCATATCAGCATAGCTTTCATTACGACTAAGGTGAAAAGAAGATTCATCAATGATCCTAACTGGTAGCTTCGATTCAGCATCTTGAAGAGCTTCAGACAAGCAGGCCCCAGCTGTTGATTTCCCACTACAAGGTTGACCACAAATAACAACTAATGCCATCTGCAAGAGATTCAATGTCTCAAGTTACATCTTATTCATTAAGTCTTTTGGGAAAACAAGTTTACACTGGGTGAATGTGCCACACACTATGGGTAGGTGGTGCCGTGGTGGTGTGGTTTTTCCTAAGAATTTCACTTATTCATCACTACTTATGAAGATCACATCTCTGAACATCTGAATGTCATGTATAATAGCCAAAGGTGGAATTTGCAGCATAAAACAAAGGATAACCACTTCAGCAACTCAATATTTGCATACACAGGGAAAACATGACAGGATGCAACATGAGGTTTTAATCCCACAAACGTGTTAAAGTCCGGATAGTATTATTTTTCAGCTTACCCGATATCTTGAAAATGAAACTAAAAATCTATCACATCGATACTATTTACAAAATAGTTCATTCATTCTAAAGATGTCTAGAACTTCCACCAACTCAATTGTTAGGAGTTTGAACTTTCCTGCCTAATTCTACATATAATAGAGGATGATTGCACAGCATGATTACTAAAATGAAACACAAGATGTATGCTCATCCTTTTGTCTTATACCATGGGTTGGTCATTGGAGTTTGACAGGATCAATTCATCGTGATGAGCAACATATACTACAGTTTGAGATTGCAAGCGGAAAGAAAAGGCTAAAACAACATGAAAATCAGAAAGCGAAAGGGGTTAGAACTTACTGACTTAGATGGAATGTGGACGCAGGAAGATGAAGTGTTTAGGTTCAGTGCATATACACTAGACCACTTTTCCTTAAAATACTTTCTGCACAAACATGAACAGAGCTAAATCAATATCAACAGCTCTAACCCTGTAACCACACATGTAAGGAAGCTATAAAACGATCCAGAATTAGCATGAGAAGCACAACGATCATATCGGTTCATGTTAAACAAGTATAATTGCAACTGGTAAGTTCATGGAAACATATCGGTTCATAAGCTTAATTACTTAATCTCGTGATAGAATAAAGTAAAAGTACGAGTTCTTTCAGGTCCTGATGTTTCATAATGCAATGAATTGAAAAAAATACTTAAATTTGAAATTTTTTGATACTTGAACCAAATTCTACAGCAAATAGAAGACATAGATGATAGAACACTTGATTAAGCACACTTTTTTTTTTTTTTTTAGCCATATCGGATGAATCGAATACAGTACACAATCAAGCAAGAATAAGAACAGATCCTATGCCTAACATAAATTGCATTGCTTCCGTTTACCTAATTGTTAAAATCAGAAAGTTACAAGCAAGACCGAAGCATGAATAGTTGGAGAGCATAAAATAGAAGAGATTTGGACAGATAGAAGCAAAATTAGCATCTCTTCCAGAGCAAGATCAAATTTGATAGCATAAAGAGTCTTACTTGATTGTGGTGGTTTGGAGCTGCTTGTGATCCACAGAGAGAGAGCTACACTTGGTTTCAGCTGCTATGGTATTTTCTTCCCAATGTGAGAATCACATTGATATGACCTAACCATTTATTTACCGGACTCAAAAGTCAAAATTAGCAATATTTGGTAATTAGGTTTGATTTGTAAGTTGTTATGTAGAGATTCTATACTAATATATTCGATACTGAACCGAACCATATCAAAATCGATATTTATGTAAATCCTCGGATTAGGATTAAGGATTGGACCGAAATTCTAAATTCCGGTGCATTTTATTGTTATGCCTTGTATCGACCCGGTTCATTGAAATGACGAGGCTATTCAGTAATATCCTCCACACACATCTTATTGGTATGATATTGTGTGTCATGTGTTATAGTTTGCACGAATTTACGTTTGATATCTACAAAATACTTCATGCATATATACCATTCACCTCAATGATGTGAAATTGTAAGCTTTGGGTCTGAGGACATACAAATTTACTTTTAAAACCATCTAAAAATGATCATACCTTATAAATGGTGGTCTAAGTATATATCATTCATCATAATTGTTTTTTAACGGATACACAATATTATAAATTTAGATGCACCGATCTCATTATATGTGATTCTAGCATGTTTAGGGTAGTGACTAGTTTACTACCATGATATTGCTTAAGTTAGAGGGATAAAATAAGGAAATGCAATAACCTAATTAGCGAGGCACGTGAAAAAGAAACACTATGTGCGTATGAAATGAGTCATTCGGCTGATAAACTACGAATAAACATGCATGGCCTAAAATGAACTACATAATGATGTATTAAACAAGTATGTATCACTTTCATTACAAGAACACGATTATTAAATAATATAATTTGTTCCTCTTGAAGTCGCTCTCATCTCCACAACCAAATTTCAATATAATGTTTCGCCTGAAGCATCATGCGAACTTGTCGCTTCTTCACACCACCAAGTAGCTACCATAATTCTTAAATCTCAACTTCCTAAGAAATATTGAGTGGGGTACATCTAGAGACCCTCTAAATAAAATAGTTGATTTGGAAATACATCACTATTCATCATCTTCCACCTTCATTGATTTCAACCTCCTCCACTTCCTTCCACCACCGCCCAAACCGCACACGGCCCTGCTCCACTGCCCCGTCCGCACCACCACCTACTACTCAATGCCCTGCACTGCTGCCCAACGCCAAGCCTACTCCTCGCCTCCACTGCCCAACACTTAATGTCCGCCGTCCCAGCCCCACTGTTCAACACCACCGCCCCACCTTTAATATTGAAGGAATGAGGGGTCTCTTAAAAGAATAAATTAGTTACTTGGATTCTTTTTTATAATTTTCATATTCGAAAGTTTTTTCATTGAACTTTCCTAAAAATATTGGAATTCTTACCTTGAAAAAACCTCCTAATTTTTGTTTGTTACATACATTCCCAATCTTATCTCTAAATCTTCCAAAGTTAATCCAAAACAATGCTAATCCCACTTATTTACATAACCACATAGACCAAGTATAAAACCAAAAAATCGTTAACACTGTATCCAACACAATCCAAGCTGAGAGTCTGAGACACAAACACAACAAAGGTTCAAGAACCATCAATGAAGTGCCAAGATAAAACCTTTTCTGCACTATCTTAGAAAGTCAACATTACTACTCTTCATCAATGGCTTCCATTCTGATTCCCTCACCAATCACTTTGCCAAAATCTTGTTTCAGACTTTCACCCTCACAATCAAGTAGAATCCAATTCCATTCACCTCCAAACAAACAATTCTTCACAAAGTCCAAACCTTTACTCCAATTCCGAAGCATTTCACATCTGGGTTTTCCCCAATTCACTGTTGCAAAAGCCTCGTCGGATGATTATGCGGAAGCAATTAAAAAGGAAGAATCTTTATCAGGTTCAGACGGAAAGCCAGTGAAAATCCTCTTGTTGGTTTTGCTGTGGGCGTCTGTGTCAATTGGATTGTATGCGTTTTCTGGTGATGCAAAGGCAGCTGCTATTGCTGCTGCTGATTCGATTAGGGCTTCAGGTTTCGGTGTGAAGGTTGCTAATGCTTTGAGGGCTTCGGGCTGGCCCGATGAGGCCGTTGTCTTTGCTTTGGCTACTCTACCAGTGATTGAGCTGCGTGGTGCTATTCCTGTTGGGTACTGGTTGCAGCTCAAACCTGTAATGCTGTCTGTCTTGTCCGTTCTCGGGTTAGTCTCGCATTCCCCACTTGTGCTTAAGACTTTGAATGTATTTGGTTTGGTTCCTAATTTTTTTTTGTAAATTGTAGTTAGTTAGTTTGTTGTTTTACTTGCACCTTTATGTCCATAAGATGAGTGTGGTGGAGTTAATCAAGCTTCATAGGATGTGTGGCAATAATAGGATTGTTGTGATTTGGTACAAGTTAGCCTAGAGGATCTCTTAGTTGAATGATTAAACTTGTTTTATTATACGTTCTTACACCTCTGCGTCCATAATAAGAGCGTGGTGGAGGTTCAAGCATCATAGAATGTGTGTCAAATTCCTAGGCTAGGAGGATAAGTTGAGCAATGTAGCTATTTTGCCGTGGGGGTGTGTTTAGGGTTCATTTGTGATAAGATGCCATAAGAACCGACTAGGATTTACGCAGGCTGGTAGGTGCACTAGTTCGTTGAGTGGAGTCAGTGGTCTGGACTGGGATATCTTCACAAGAGCACGAGAAGGATCGAAGAAAACTTGGTTGGAACTCATATGTGAAGATGTGGAGGGTAAAAAACTCATTAAGGGCTTGTTACTAATGACTACATGAGAATCACGCGGAGGAAATTGATGTTGCTTTTATTCTATGTGATTCCTTCGATGGGCCATGTAGTCTACCCACATTTCCTTTGATAGTGGCTGTTTGTCAGAGTTCTTATAAAGATTACTTAATTTCGCTGTAACTGGTTCTTCTCTCCTGCTTCTGTAGAAATAAGTCACTGTAGTAGCTTTTTGAATCCACCGGCTGGGCAGTTTAAGCCTGTTCCATAAGTAAAGTACATGTTTATAGCAATTTTTGCAGCCATATGACAACATAATTTCTTTAAATAGGTTTGTTTGTGCTATCTCTAGGTTTTGTAACTTCATAATAAACACCGGATTATTTGGCAAGTGATAAATCCCTTGAACTGTTTTCAATAATCTACGTATAGGAATAGACCAAAACCTTTTCAATGTAGGATTGCGCTTGCTGATTCTCTGATCTGTCACAGGAACATGGTACCTGTACCTTTTATAATACTGTACCTAAAAAAGTTTGCAACTTTTCTCGCTGGAAAGAACAAAGCTGCTTCTAGATTCCTTGAAATGCTATTTGAGCGGGCCAAAGAAAAAGCTGGTCCTGTCGAAGAATTCCAGTGGCTTGGATTGATGCTGTTCGTAGCCGTGCCATTCCCCGGAACAGGAGCTTGGACTGGTGCGATCATTGCATCTATGTTGGACATGCCGTTCTGGCCTGCTGTATCATCAAATTTCGTTGGCGTTGTATTAGCTGGCTTACTGGTAAATTTGTTGGTTAATCTTGGACTGAAATATGCCATTATGACTGGTATAGTTCTGTTTATCATCTCCACGTTTATGTGGAGTATTCTCCGTGGCTTCAAAAAATCATTGACCGCATCAAGTTGATGTTAGGTTTTCCAAAAAAAAAGTTTTGAATCACATTTAACCAACATAATGTTTGAATATTGGCTTGGTATTAATGCTGAATTAGATTTATTCTATGTTACTTTGAGTCAGTCTTAGAAATTATAATACTGTTTGCCAATCTGCTATGAGTTAATTACTGTTAACTAGAATTAAGGTTTATATGAATCATTAGTTATAGTCATAATGCACATTGTGAATTTGTGAGATACATCAGCGTAATCTAAGATGATAATGGAGATTTCATGTTATGGAAGATTATCATTGGCCAACTTAATTACTCTTAGAGTTGTCTCCTCTGGGAAGTACTATAGTTTCCGCCACTAGTTTTTAACACATATTATCTAGTTCTTTTTTATAAATATAATGTGTTCTAGTTTTTACCATTATTTGTCTGATTTTTCATGTTATATTTTTATGTTGTACATTTATGATAAATTGTCTAATTTTTATTATGAATTGTCTAGTTTTTACAACATATTGTATTGTCTAGTTTTATAAATGATCTTGTTTAGTTTTATTATTTGTACAAACATTCCATTCGATGTATTAGTTTTTACATTGTATTGTCTAGTTTTACATTATATTGTTTAGTTTATAAAAAAGAATTCTCTAGTTTTTACATGCTACTAGTATTAACCAGTGGTGTTGCCACGACATATTTAACTTTTAATTAAAATTTAGATTAGAAAAAGACATAGTACTAACCTCATTCCAGATTATTAACTTTGCATTCTTCAAGAGTCATGTAAGGTCGTTGTCAGGATTGCCCTACTGCACGTAGTAGTTTCATCGACCTGCAATGGGATACTGAACTTATAGTGCGCAATACGACCCCCAGAGAAGTAGAGAAGCCATACTACTCAGATGCAACTGGAAGAACAATATCGCATCTACCATGTAATGCAGGACACAATGTATTCCACAAAGGCGTATTTCTAGTGCCGCCATAACCACAAAGAAAGAATACTCTACCACTACCAGAATTGATTGCATCCATAATAGTATGGAACACATTCAATCATATTACCAATATCGTAGGGCATCTCTTCAAGTATCAAATTATTCATGCAATTATCTATGAAGACATTGTCGGGAATGGACATATCTTCAACTTGACTCAAGTTGAACGCATTCCTTAAAAGGAATTATTCAATCTCAGCAAGCGAAAAAATTTCCAATTGCCACCATCACTTTTAAGATACTTAGTAAATTTCTAAGGGGCCGATTGGAGTAGCATCCAAATGCCCATTTGGGTGCTACTTGGAGATTTTGTGTTTGTTATGACATTTAAATGCCGAAAATTGAAATGGCTCTACAGTAGCAACATTTTCCTCTACCTATATAACAAACCTATAATACTCTATCCAATTACAATTCTATACCAAACATAATTTTACCAATTCCACTACAATTCCAATCACTATTCAGGCATTTAAATCGGGGCATTTAAGTCGCATGCCAATCGGCCCCTAAATGATTATAAATTACACTATAATCATGGCTTAAATTCCACTGAAAAAGTACAAACATCTTTGTTCAAATTCCTCATCCAATACTAAAAAATTAGCTCGTTATTGATTGTGAATCTTGAATTGCAATGGTTGAAAATTGATTTGGGAGGTAGAGTCCACATGAGCTAACAATTGTCCCTAAATTGCCATTGCGTAACACACCAAATTAAAAAATTGTATATGCTGAAATCTAATAGGACAGTTAATACGATCATAAGGTTTAGGTACCATATGAGTTATGGAAATGTCGACACCATCGTTCTTTCATATAGTCTTCGCATCAATAAGATGTTTTCACAGTATAATAGTGTTTACGAACTCGATATACATCCTCTATGTTGATGATAACACATTCATCAACATAGTTGATATCTAACTCATGAACTCGGTGGCCTCTCCTGAAAAATTTAACATCATATACTCATTAAACAATCTGTACTATTTTATTATGTGGAGCAAGAGTAGTTCTATCTTGAAGGTAGTGACCATCACCAACATGGTTCAACAAACTCAGATATGCAAATGTTGCATCAGTTTGAAACATTCTCACCAACATTATTATCATCAACTTCCCCGTCTCCAACTTTCAAGACCCACTAAGCAAACTTCCAAATGCGCGAAACTCTTAATTGTGAGCCGCAAGTCTGTCATTGAATAACATAAAGTCAACATACTTTAAATAAAATGAATGATATAAATTTTTATAATAGTTAGAATAAACTAATGAGAATTATCACCGATTTTGAAAACTACTTGGAGGCGCATGTTCTCTGTAAGCTTTAATACACGATATGAACTCCAAATCTAGAACCTTTACATCCTTGAGACTGTGATCTAGTGCCTCAACCTAAAATTCATTAGTGATAGGAAGCTTCATTCCAAATGATTAACTCTGTATTATATTGTTCAAAAATCTTGTTAGATCTCTCTCATATGTGATCCTACTATACATGGTATTCTCATGATCTTATCAACCTATGTTGGAATATTAAATTTGTAGTGCGACCGCTACACAAAATAAGATAAGCTATACCACTTGATGCAATCGATAGCACAATATCATGCCTACTACGTAAAATAAAACATAATGTATTTCATATAAATGTTTTTTTTTTTTGCCACTGTAACCACGGAGGAAGAAAACTTCACCGGTTGGTATTATATCATTATTTGTTTACTTTTCAAATTGGGGTAGATTGCACTTCTAATTGAGCTTCCAAATTGGATTGATCATATTTTTACATTTCTTTTTTGTCCGTTTGAATCAATTTTTCAAGTTGGAATACTAACCCGTGGCGTGTTTAACTTTTAATAAGAATTAAATTTAGAAGAAAACATAGCAGATGATCGAAAATCATATTACAATATTTAAATATTTAATACATTGAATTATTTAAAACGGAACGCATAGTCAATGTATAACAACTACTGGAGATAAATCAATAGCAATTTTCTGCAAAAAAATGGAGAAAAATGTGGTTAGTATTGAAACTAAAATAATAGATTTGGATAATCCAAACTTAGATTTAGTCAATATAATGAAACATACCTCAGAGCTTTCTAAACAACTCTTTCTACACGACGTACATGACCAATAATGGGTCGAGAGCCGGCCCATTGGACCAGCAAGGTTAATCATAGCTATCACACATACGTCTCGTTGGTATGATATTGTCCGTGAGTTACATTTTTAAATAGTATGGCTACCCTTCAATATAATTGTTCAAGTTGGAATTATATAATTCATATAATTATTTTGCTCTTCAAATTGAGTTTTTGAGTTAGAAGTTAACATAGTGTTTATTATATAACTAAATCTCGAATTTAGTTGAATTTGACACCCTATCATGTTTCTCATGTAACTTAAAATGAGTCGGAATAGTGCTCGTTTTTAATCCACCTACTATTCACAATTTATTTAAAAAATTTCACTTTACATACTCTTTCATTCATCGTTGCAAACCTTAAACCTCTAATATTAAAAACTCTTACACACGTCACTTCATTCTAACAAACCCCATATAACAACAATATAAATTATATAAAAAATTTATTTCACAAATAAATCAAAGTCGAGTACATTCATTTGCATGAATTAAAGTTGTATACCAATCAACCGATAAACTTTTCATTGTTAAACTTGTAATTATCTCATCTTCAGAGTTTGTTTACCCGACAAATGTAGTTATCGAGTGGAATTATCACATTCTTAAAGTTCTTAAGTTTGAATTATTTTGTTCATAGCACGTATTTACCGTTCGAATTGAGTTCCTAACTTGAAAGTATATCATTCTTGAGGGTTTTTTTGTTTTCCTTTTACATGGAATTCTCAAGTTGAAATTCCGCCCGTAAACTAAATATTAAGTAGGATTATCTTTTTCTCAGAGTTATATAGTTTTACATCGAACTAAGTTCCTAAGTTTTAATTATCAATTTTCTAACTATTCCTTAGTATTTTTCATACAACGTGGTTTACTTATTTATAGAGTTATTTTAACCTTAAAATTGAGTTCCCAAGCTGACATTGTAAATCAAAGTTGAGTACATTCATCTGCATGAAATTTAGTATGTTAAAGTCGTATATCAACCAACCTATAAGTTTTTCATATTTAAACTTGTAATTATCTCATTTTTAGAGTTTTGTTTAGCCTACAAATTTAATTAGTTATCAGGTGGAATTGTCACATTCTTAAAGTTCTCAAGTTTGAATTATTTTGTTTTACCGTTCGAATTGAGTTACTAACTTGAAAGTATATCATTCTTGGATTCTTTTTCCTTTTAAATGGAATCAAGTTGAAATTTCACCCGTAAACTAAATGTTCAAGTAGGATAATCTTTTTCTTAAAGTTATATAGTTTATCCATGAAACTAAGTTCCTAAGTAATTACCAGTGTTTCTTAGTATTTTTCATATAACGTGTTCATAGCATGTATTTACCGTTCGAATTGAGTTTCTAACTTGAAAGTATATCATTCTTGATTTTTTTCCCTTTTAAATGGAATTCTCAACTTGAAATTACGCCCGTAAGCTAAATATTCAAGTAGGATAATCTTCTTCTCATAGTTATATAGTTTACCCATCAAACTAAGTTCCTAAGTTTAATTATCACTTTTATAATGCTTCTTAGTACTTTTCATACAATGTGTTCACGACATATATTTACCGTTCGAATTGAGTTCCTATCACGAAAGTAAATCATTCTTGGAGTTTTTTTTTCCCTTTTAAATGGAAGTCTCAAGTTGAAATTCCGCTCGTAAACAAAATATTCAAGTAGGATAATCTTTTTTTTAGAGTTATATAGTTTGCCATCGAACTAAGTTCCTAAGATTATAACCTTCAAATTGAGTTCCTATGTTGAACTGTCCCGTTATTTGAGTTTGTTAATTTACCTTTCAGATTTAGTTCCCTAGTTGAAAAATTATGAATTTCCTACAGTAACTTTTTTGGATATAGGGTGGTTTACAATTTAAATAGAGTTTTCAAGTTGTAATTTTTTTTTTTTAAATTTTAGTTTAAACATTCCTCAGAATTTCATACAATATTAAAAAGGCTAAGTTATAACACATCAAACTAATGATCCACTTTGTATACAAATTAATATTTTCAAGTTGTTATATCGTATTCCTTTGATTAAGAATTTAAATGAATAAATTTACAAAAATAGAATTAATTTTATTTGGTTAAAAATATAAATAAAATTAATTAAAGTCCAGTGAGCATATCATATGCTTCTTCACGTTATGTGTATAATTTGGACTAGGGGGCTGATTGGCCAGACATTTAAATGACCCCATTTGACTCGATAAACAGTGATTTGGCCTAAAATACACTTCAAATATCACCATTTCAATTCCATTTCAAACACAATTTCACCAAATCCCCATTCAAATGCCATGCCAATCAGCCCCTAGATTTTATAGTTTATTATATAGCCACATGATTTGCACCTGGTATAGTTTATTACATGTTTAGTGATTGAAACATACAATTAATTAGATAAGAGGTTCATGCATGTAATAAGTTTCTCATAAAATTAGGAAGTACATTGAAACTACTCGGCTAAATGTGAATAAATTTGAATAAATTAGAAGGAAAGAATTTGCATGCATGATTTATTTTTCCTACAAAACAAGATAATTAAAAAATAAATTATTTTGAAGAAGAATTTGCTACATAGGATTCTTGCCCATGTTGCATGCTTCTCTTTTGAGATAGACCATCGATTTTAAATAATATATGTATGGATTAAATTTACACTACTGTTAATTTTTATATTATATTGTCTAGTTTTTACCTGACTTGTTTTTAATGAATCCTACGTCAATAAATCCGTGAAAAATCATCTAAAGTCAAATTGCGGAAAAAAATATAATTATTTATTTTTACCATTTGAATGATACTTTCGGAACTCTTCAAAATGTATGGGCTCTGCAAGACGGAGTCAATTATGTAAATGTAAAAGATTATCATTTTGCTTACTATCAAATGATTGGATTACGATGATCTTTACTCTATATGTTTACTATTTATACCACGTTTACAGTTACATATTTGAGTTTGTGATCATACAATCAAACAAAAGAAGGGCCAATTGCAAGTTGTTTGTCTTGGTCTTTTAGAATTAGACGAGTAAGCCATTTAATCTTACACATACAATTAAAAAAAAAAAAGATTAATTTATAACAAGACTCAGAATTGATTCATTTTATACGGATTATCTGATATGCTTAAAGAATTGCACTCATTAACTGTGAAAATGTTGTACATAACAGATGAAGCAATCTTATAACGAGACTCAGAACAGATAAAGCAATCAAACTCATTCAAACAAGAAAGGAACCATGTTGAAATCAACATATCCAGCATTAGCTTAAAGTATACAAATACTAAGGGGGCGGTTTGGCCAAACATTTAAATGACCCCATTTGACTCAACGAACGTGATTTGACCTAAAATACAATTTAAATATACCCATTTCAATTTCATTTCAAACACAATTTCAGCAAAATACATCCAAATGCCATGCCAAAATAAGATCTTGATAAACAATTCTAGTTGCAAACACATCCACAGGAGGAGCCACAACATAAAAGCACAGAACATCTAGACAGCATAACAAAATTCACAATACATAATAAAAACCAGAATTCGTTGCCCAAGGTCGGTGTGAACATCTTGTTTCCTTCTCCAAAAGAGGAAAACAAGCCTCTTGAAGACAGTAACACAAGAAAGTCCGAGACTCCACAGTTTCACCTTAATGGCATGCATCATAAGTTCACATCTGTGAACCCCTATTTCATAACAATTATTGGACTAATAAACACAATTGGAGTTCTAATAGAAATAACAGAAACTGAAACAGGGTAGGATAAAAAAATTACGACATTTGTAACCGTTCAATATAAGATACAAGGATACATTAGTGAAACAAAATCAAAATTGAATCTTTACACAACTCCATGCATAAAACTAATCACAGTAATTTGGTAGTCAGTCCTTGAAATTGATTGTTGCAATCAACGTATCATAGAGGAAATATCACTGCAAGTTGCTACTTTACTTATGGCCTTCTATCAAATCGACATTACAGACAACAATCAGCATAATGTAACAATTGAACGAATAACTGCATACCCATCTTTAACTCTGTTCTTTTCTCCTCTTCTTCGACTTCTCCGGCTTCTTCTCCTCCATCTCCATTCCCATAACATCTTCCTCCTCCTGCTTAACTCTAGCTTTCTTCGACTTCTTCACCACCGTTCCCTCCTTCACACAATCATCCTCCACCTTCACCGCCTTCTTCCCACCCGTACTCTCAACCTGATTCCACACATCAACATTCCTATCCAACCACTTCGCACACCCCGTATCCTCACCCGCCAAACTCCCCGACACATGAAGCGTCTCCCCATCAAAACATTTCACCCGAAACCGCAAAATCGTCCCCTCCCCAATCCTATGCCTCCTATTCACCCGACTCACATACGCCCCCTTGTTACTCCTAAACCTTAACTCACCCCTAACATCCTCCCGAGCAATCGAAGCAGACGAAAACCCAAGAACTACCGCGTTAATAGCATGCGGAGTAATCGAAACAACCTCGCCTTCCACAACCATGTTAGGCTTAGGACTAAATATCAACAACTCGGCTCGCAATTTAACGCCGAGATAAGGGTTGATTCCGGAGATGATTTGAGCAAAAGGGCTACTGATTTTGGGATCAAATGCCAAAACAACTCCATCTAAAGACTCGCTGTAAGTGAAGAGTAAGGAGCTGAGCTCACCGAGTATGGCATCGCTAGGGGATCTGGCCTTGGAGGGGTGGAGATACACCACCAAATCGGCTTTGCTGTGATTCAGTCCCTCCATTGATGCAGCGAGATTAGGATTTTGGAAGGGTTTTGGGATTAGAGTAGTAGGGTTTATGATGGTGGGCTAATAACTGGGGATCAGATATCCAGAAAAGGCCCATGTATTAGGATTGTCGGGTAAGGAAAATGGGAGGGATTTAGTTCGTACTCTTTCAGAATTAAAAAATTCAAAAAATAATCAATTATATCATTAGGAATTAGTAGTACTTTAAAATAAAAAATTAGTTTTTAAAAATACATTGACGAAGTTAAATTATATGATGATTTTTCATTGTCTCGTTTTCAATGTTTCAATTGAAACTGGTTTATTGTAGTAAAGAGAAAATAAGAAATAATAAATAATAAAAAAAGAATAAGAGATAAGAAATAGAATTGATAAAGAATGGATAACATACGAAAAATAGATAATGAAGTACGAAGAATAGTGGTTAGTGTGGTATAATTTTTACCGTTTTGAATATGATATAATATTGCCGGGACAATTCTAGTGTTGGATAAAAATTTGTAAAGGTATTGAGACAAGCTTAGCAGGGCATATAAAGTTTTCTAGACGTATTGTGTTGCATACCTAAAATGGACACAAATCTGTTGAGGCCTCAGCACACATGCCCATATTCGGCCCGGATATAGAACTTTTAGGATATATTGTCTAACTCATTAAATTGAAGGCATAATCCTGAATAATTTCCAGGAGTTTTTTCATGCATCTGTGCCCGAGACTTGTGGCCATTTCACTACAATGTGACGGAAAATTGTTAGAAATGTTTCTTACGACTAATTCATGCATTCTTATTTACATTAATATTCCTATCAGATATTAGTCTGTTATATTTTGTTATTGTGGTTTGGAAAGTTACATATTTTCATAGGCTAGGAGAATTCTGACTAGATGCAGGTTGGGTTTTGTGAGGAAGAAGAGAAGGATTACAAGGGGACAGGTGAGCGGATTTCACTTGAGGTGAAGATTGGAGTGAGTTAGGCCTCTCTTTCCTCAAGCAGGAAGCTAGAGGTTTGATCTCACCTTTGTGGATGAAACGAACCGATCTATTCTATGCTCGGGGTGTTTGTTGCGATACTACTTGGAGATGAGATTCTTAGGAAGCACCAGTTTCTCCGTAACATTAGGATAAGCGCAGCGCCACTAGACCTTCCATCAATTTACACAACTTTGTAAAGTGCTTTTTCTCTGAGAATTACTCGAGCTTAACCTCGAATGCAGGAAAATGAAAAATGAACAGTTTACCTTAAGACCGAAAGATTAGGAACAATAAAGATGGACTAAACCCCATTAGTAGAAGGGATGACACCTCTGTCCCTCTCAAACTTAGGACAATAACACTTGACCAACTTCACATGTTGTAGTGCGCTTACGAATTGATAGTTTTGACTTAACATTTTGAAAATTGTAGCTTAACAACTCAGTATACCAAATACTAAGACTTTCATATCTCTAGGAGTAGGAAGTCCTTAAACTTGAACATAGGCCAAGTAAATAAGAATTTCAATGCATAATAAGGTTCAAGAAAATTGTTATTGGCACTCTGCCTCATCTTAGAAACAGATATCCTCAGTGAGCGCCCAAATTCCAAAAATTCTCTTGTTGGAGGTTTGAGACTCATTTGGAATTTCTAACGTCCATATATATCAGTTATGTTACTAGATAATCAGTTTTTCATCACGCTGACCCTGTTGTCGAAATGTTTTAGATTCTGCATCCCTAGTTGGCTAGTCCTCTTACATTTTTCAAGCAGATGTGGTTTCTTTTTATGTTTGATGTGGCAATTGATAAGATGATCAAACAGTGTGATCGATTAATGACTTTGAGGCAGCTACTTAGACACCATGTAAAATTACTAGTTCCTTGTACTTTTCACATGCTTCATTCTGTTATCTACATGTGCTAGATTTGTGACACCGGTTTATATATGATGTTATAAGATATCAATCGACCTCATACATGTGCTAGATTTGTTAATGACACTGAGGTGTACATGATTCCATGTGGTCTGCTGAATTCTGTCTTGCTATGGATGCTGTGCTTTGTCTGCGATTCAGTTCACTGATGTATTAGCAGCCCAAAGCAGCTTTCTAGTCTTGGACTCTTATATTTGTGTGTGCTGTGTGCATTAGTTGATTAGCTGCATGGCTGCACCAGTGTATGTAATGGTTCTATTGATTTACTTACTTTCATAGCATCATCGCGTGAAAGCAGTGGGGTGATTAGTGAAATCTCTTGATGTTGTTTAAGTTGTAGGCCTAGCTGATG
>JAYMSP010000274.1:0-61682 GCA_036897095.1 Plantago elongata | reverse complement strand
TTCACTCTTTTCTTACCTGATCATCAAATATGCTAAGTATTTCGGGTTGAAGCCACCTTGTCCATGGTGTACGAGACTCGATCATGTATTCGATGATTCAGTTAAAGGGAGCAAAAAGAGCATTCCAAGGGATCTTCTCTGTGAAGCTCATTCTAAGGAGATATCGAAATTGGGGTACTGTACGAATCATGGGAAATTGGTTGAATCGGAGAGTATGTGTGAGGATTGCGTTTGTTCGAGTAAAGGGTCGCCAAAGAGTTTGTCTTTATTGCCTTGGATGAAGGGTTTTGGAAAGATTCGAGATTGTGGAGAAGGTGTTTGCGAAAATGCCGAGGTGGTATGTTTGAATTGTTCTTGTTGTGGGGGTAGTTTGAGTTATAAGTATAATAGTGTTGATGCTGTTAGTAATGTATATTCGTCTTATGAGCTAGTAAAGACTTCGTCTTCGGATGTTTTGGATTCTCGGGAAGTTGAGCATTTTGTTGCAGAGGCCAGAGATTGTGGAGATGATGTTTGTAAGGTGGAAGATGAGAATGAGACGGAGGAGATTGATGGAAGATGTGTGGAAGTGTCAGGCAAGGGATTTGAAGAGAATGTATCTGTTGATGATGAGATGAAAGAATTCCAAAGAGGTGAAGAGGAGAAGATGGAGGTGGTTCAGGAAATGGAGGAGAAGATTGAAGCTTTGCTCATGCAAGATAAGTCTATTCAAGTGTTTGTTGTTGAAGAAGAAGAAGAAGATGAGGGAGTTTCTCCAAAGCATCTTGAGTATTTTCTGGACTACAATGGCCATGGGTTGGTCCCATTTGAGCTGATTGATCCTATAACGGAAGAGCATAATATGACTGAAGATTCCCAGATCGTAGGTGAGAATAAGCTCGAGAATCGGGAAGTTGGTTTGGGTACTGAAGAAAAAGAGGAGCTTGTGAGGAATGAAAGAGGATCAGGGGAAGTGGGTAACTTGATTGATATTGATATAAATGAGCAAGCTAAAGTTGAAATGCTCGACTCGGTGGAAGTGGACGAGGAGCTTGTGAAGAATGAAAGAGGATCAGTGGAAGTCGGTAACTTGATCGATATTGATGTAAATGAGCAAGCTAAAGTTGCCACTCTTGACTCGATGGAACTGGAAGAGGATGAGAATTCTCTGGTTTTTCATGCCAAAGACTCTCATTTAGTAGAGGAGAAATTTGAACAATTTCCGGTGTTTCCATTAGCCCACTTTTTGAATGGTCAAGAACTGGACGAAGCAGCTGGGGGCGAGAAGCATTCGGATACTGATGAAGGTAAACGCTTCTTCATTAATTTTTTGTTCATTTTTTTACATTAGAATTATGTTATGAAACCTAGAAGTATGAAGGTGAAACTAAAAGCTATTTATTTGCCTTTGATCTTGATAATGTAGCATGTCCAGATGTTTCTCAAATTGAAAATAATGAGAATGAAGCAGATGTCTCAATTGGGACAGAGATTCCTGATTTGGATGCTGCTGATGAAATAGAAGATGAAACAGAAAATCAAGAGTATGTCCATGCATACGAATACAAAAACGAAGATCATTTGACAAGTTCCACTAATGTTTATCAAGCAGATGAGCATGGTAATTTCAGATTTTCTTATTTTCCTTTGTTTCAGTCTTGAAGTTAAATTCCTTTTCTTCACGTTCTTTCTTTCCACTGAAATTCTATGACTTAATTTTTGTTAGATTCTATCGAAGAACAAATGGAACAATTAAAACCATTAACAGTTCAGCATGAGGAGCCTCCAGTGGACAATCAGCACTCCTTACAGTTGGAGGAGCTAAACGAGACTGAAGAGGACAAGGTTCCTGATACACCCACGTCATCTCCAGATAGTTTCATGCAGTTGCACAAGAAATTGCTATTGCTTGAGAAACGGGATTCTGGTGCGGAAGAGTCTTTGGACAGTGGAAGTGTGACGAGTGAGTTGGAAGGTGGTGAAGCTGTTGTTACTGTCGAGCACTTGAAATCTGCTCTAAGAGCAGAACGGAAGGCTTTGCACGTATTATATTCCGAGTTAGAAGAAGAGCGGAGTGCTTCTGCTGTGGCTGCGAGTCAAACCATGGCAATGATAAACCGCCTCCAGGAAGAGAAAGCAGCTATGCAGATGGAAGCTTTACAATATCAAAGAATGATGGAGGAACAGTCAGAATACGATCAAGAAGCTTTGCAACTTCTAAATGAACTTATGGTAAAGAGGGAGAAGGAGAAGCAAGATCTTGAAAAGGAGTTGGAAGCATACAGGAAGAAGCTTTTTGATTATGAATCAAGAGAGAAGATGCGGAGACTTAGAAGAAGCAAGGATAGTGGAAGCACCAGGGGTTGTTTATCGTCTACCTCTTGTAGTAATGCAGAGGACAGTGATGGTTTGTCTATTGATTTAAATCACGACACAAAAGAAGAAGATGGCTTTTACAGTCACGATGAATATTCCAACCATAACACTCCTGTTGATGCAGTTTTCAAGTTGGAAGAATCTTTAGCTGATTTTGAGGAAGAAAGAATATCTATTCTTGAGCAACTCAGGGGTTTAGAAGAAAAGCTTATGACAATGGATGATGATGATGATGATGAGGAACAACATTTTGTTGATGGTATACAGGTGGAAGAGAATGGAGATCATGTAGGTGGAAATGGTCATTTGAATGGTGAATCAAATGGGCATGCTAATGGATTTTCTAGCGAAGTAAATGGCAAACATGATAACAAGAGAAAATCGGCAGGGCAGAAGGGTAAATCACTTCTTCCTCTTTTTGATGCAACTATTGATGAAAATGAGGATACAGTTATTTCAAATGGCAATGGTAATGGGATCGATGGCAATGGAGTGCACGATTCACATGACTCAAACTCCGATATGGAGAGCAAGAAGTTTCTAACAGAAGAAGAGGTGGATCATCTCTACGAAAGGTTACAGGCTCTTGAGGCAGACAGAGAATTCCTAAAGCATTGCATTAGCTCTGTGAAGAAAGGAGACAAGGGTGTGGATCTTCTCCAAGAGATCTTACAGCATTTACGTGATCTTCGCAACGTGGAGCTTCGTGTGAGAAATTTAACCGACAGTCCTGTAATGTGATAGTTCCTTAAATCAACAAAAGATCATCTAAGGTAATGATTCTCTTCCAACTTTTGTTTCTCTCCAATTCTTTACAAATTGAAACTATCCAACATTAATCTTGGTAAATTCTCATTGCAGGCTCCATTTTCAAAGGTGATACAAAGCTAAAAGAGGATCCTAGATTGTGGTAATCTTGGCGGGCAACATGTTGATGTCTTTTCCTGCTGTTGTTTTGTCAAAGTAGACCCAGTTTTTGGTGGGTCAAGGTCCATTCATCCTCCTCTGGAAAAAAGTTGGATTGTGAATGCATGTGTGTGTAGTTTAGTAAGCAAAAGTAGCCAAGCTGTCAGGTTGTATGCTCTGCGAGGATAAAAAGAACTGACTGGCCTGATATAGTGGATGATGAGGGATCCAACAATGATTCCAGTTCTTGTTTCATAGCAGCAGGCAGCAGAATCAGCATTAGTTTATTAGATCACATTAGGATTTTAGCAACTTGTTTCTTAATTTATTCTTTTCCTTTTTCCAATTCTTGTGTTTAGAGGGTGAGGAAGAAAGGAGTAAGTAACTCCCTTTTCCTTTCCAGGCTCATATTGCATCTTTTGTAATCACTTGAGGTGTTTGTTTACAGCATTGAGGTTAAGTTGGTGTAGATCTATACTGTTGCATGTATGGCATCTGTATGTATATTTATGTACAAGGGAGTGTTTGTTTACTTTCTCTGGTCCATGTTTCATTTTTGCCTTCATGTTCCCTCTTCCACATATATGCATATGTACGTTTATCACGAGCTTACCTGGTAACTAATCAGTCGATAGGAACAATAAATTGCAACTCAGTGCAACTCAGCTCAGTCAGTTGGTAAGACGCTTCAACTCTAACCAATAGGTTGGCGTTCGAGTCACCCTTTAACCGTTTAAAAAAAAAAAAACTGATGAGTTGATAGGTTTATAACTTAACAAAGTTATTTCACTTAATCGGTTCTCATTTTAGCTGTCTAATCAGTCTTTGACTAACTAATCCACCACTGGGTATTTTGCTAAACTAACATATAACAAAATTGCTTCATTCTCACATCTCAAAAGGAATGATATAAGATCCAGGTTTATGTTATTTCATGAACAGAGAAGGAAGCAAAAGATTGCTTTCACTAGAGAATTATGCTTTAAGCATAATCTATCTTTATGGTTGGTCCATTAGCTTCAAAAGGACTAGTAAATAAAACTGATTCCATTTCTTTTAATTAATTAATCAATTAAAGAATAAGGAAAAGAATTCACAGCTAAGCGCTATTTAAGGGAAATGATTGAAGAGGTATTGTAGTAGTTAAGTACATATGCAGCCTAATCCTAATCATTATTATCACTCAACCATGTTAATGACAGGAAGAAAGTAGCTTACACTTGTGCGTAAAATTATTATCCTCACTAGAATACCTGCATTGGAGGATTATATTATTTGTCACTGCCCATATGATGAGATATATGATGAGATTTTACTGTATTAACAATGTATTTACGAAGCCGTCACCTTAAATTAATTAATATTTTATTTTATTTATTTCACATGAAACATATTTTATATATTATAAGAGTGTTTAAAAGTTAAAATTAATAAAATAATAAAATTATATTTTAAAAGTCGTTTTATAGTTTTAAGTTCATTTAAAATAGAAAAATAAATTCTAGATGGGATGATTCAAACATAGTCAAGGTTAAAAAGAAAAATAAAACAAGAAGGAATCGACAAGTGACAGCAGCCGATTGGCAACTTGTGTCCTCGTCACATAGTGATGGAGGAGTGTACTGCGCGTCAAGGGAATGTGACAAGCTTCGTGTTAGTGTCACAAGTCATCAAGTTGGAATAGGGATTTTCGATGTTTACTATGAAAACTGCAACGATTTGCATGTTTTTTCTTGAAAGCAACATCAGCTCTAGATTATTTTGAAGTGAAAAATATGGAACAAAATATTGAAGGGACATGGAATATCGTAGGACTTAAAAAGAACCGACTAATGTTAAGTATCTATGAAGGGACATGGAATATCGTAGGATTTAAAGAACCGACTAATGTTAAATATCTATTGAATACTAAAAGGTTTTAGGTTGATCACACATTTCTTCACTATTTACAACCATTCTTGCTACACTGTTGTCCTAATGTTTATGACTATACGTAATTACAATATACGTCGGTCTCTTTTAGTCTATCTATAATGACAGTACTCATAACACGTATTTCAAGTCATTGAAGAAATGGTTCCCAGAACAGGCCCAAACGCCAAACCATTATTAGTGGAGTCCATAGATATCATTAAAGAAGTTCATTGTTGTTAATAGAAACGATGTCAAGTCGATGATTTTATTCGAGAGCACGCACCACTCCAACAATGATCTCAATTCTCTACCATAGCTCATCAAAATTCAATGAACGGTTCTATATTTGGTGAAAGACCGGCCCATAGATAACCCTATATCTCCAATGCAAAAGGCTTAATGAGAATCTTGACCATATATCATAACTCAGTGTCCAATACACAAGATTTGAAGACTGGCCCATACCAAACGATTTCCAACTTCAAGTGTTGGGCCTAGCCCATGGGAATTATTACGCCAACGTAGTAGAGTACATTGTTGTACAGATGCCAAAGTCTTGAATCTTGACCATTGACCAAAAACAAAAAAGGCAGAACAGGACAAAGCTGTAAATAGAGGTTTCAAAAATCACATGCAGGCTCCCATACTTTTTTTCACTTTTATTCCCCCTGGCCAATAAAAACACAACAGCAAGCCAAACCAAAGTTGTTTGAAAAAAATTGATTCCTCAAGGGCAAACCAGTAATTCACCACCTCCACAAAATGTTTTAAAATCAGACAAGAAATAGCACACCCACGTCAGCAATCCTCGTGAAACTCCCCGAACTAAAATGAACCGTTGATGAATATCCATTACCGAATCCCTGGCTGTCCGATCAAAATCCCAATTTCTTTAATCCATTTCAGCTGAGTTTCCAGTATCACCACTTCACTCCCTTTTTAAATCCCTTCTCATCTTGTCTAATTTTCTCATCAATTCAATTCAATTCAATTCAATTCTCTCCAGTTCCTTTCCTCCAGTTCTTCACATTCTTCACAACAATGGCCACTGATGAAGAGCAGAGTTCCAATCCTGTTCCATCTCCAGCTCAACCTCCTATTCCTCCTTATCCAGAGGTAAAATTATCTTCATTTCACACTTTTGTTGTCACAATTATGGAATTATTATTAATACTTATGCAATTTTCTCCATAATTTCAGATGATTCTAGCTGCAATCGATGCTCTAGGAGAGAAAGAAGGCTCCAACAAAACCTCGATTTCGAAGCACATCGAAACGACCTACAACAATCTCTCTCCCGCTCACTCTACGCTCCTCACGCACCATCTCAACCGGATGAAAACTGCCGGCCAGCTCGTTTTCCTCAAAAACAATTACCTGCGACCCGATCCTAACGCTCCGCCTCGTCGTGGCCGTGGACGACCTCCCAAACCGAAGGCGCCTGTTCCAGCCGGTCACGTGCCGCCACCGCCTCGTCCACGTGGCCGGCCGCCTAAGGATCCGAGTGATCCGGCTTCTCCGAAGCCGGTTTCACCGAAACCGGCCGCTGCAGTTTCAGGGAGGAAGCGGGGCCGGCCGCCCAAGGCTGGAGGACCTGCGACGCCGAAACCGGTGGCGCCTGCGCCGAGTGGTGACGGGGCGCCACGTGGACGTGGGAGGCCACCGAAGGTTAAGGCAGTGGCAGCACCTGTAGGGGCTTGAGTGAAAGATGGGGGTTGTTAGAGGGGTTAATTGAAATTAGTTTGGTGCTAATTTTTTTTTTAAGTGTTTGTTTGTTTTTACTGTGTTTGGTAGTGTAATTTTGTAGTGGTTGTTAGAGTAAGTTTAGGATGGATGGATGAATGATGGGTGTTTGACGGAAATTCTGGTCATTGGTGTTTGTAACTTTGTTGTATATTTAACGAGCGGGTTAAATTAAATGAAACGATTAGATTCCAACAACACAATTTGTCTGGGTAATTGCATTGTAGTACGTTCGTAGTAGTCTCTTCTTTTTCGACAATTTTTGAATTTATAAGCTTCATATTATCACATTTAGTTTTAAAGTTTTATACTCATTGAAAATTACCCATACTTTAGTTTTAAATTTCAATTCAATACCTCTTAACTAAAACAAATTTGCAATTAGGTCTATGAATTGTAATGTTTCAAGTTATTCTTTTCCCATACATTTTTACATCATAAACCTAACAATCTAGGGCATGTATCTTATTCACTTAGATTTCTTAAAATGTGGAAAAAGTCACCACTATGATATTAACGACACCAATTCTTTTTCACACCTTATAGGCACTATGAACAATTCAATACTTGTTTTTTTAATCATGAATTCGACCTTCTATCTTAACTTTCTTGCATTCTTCACTCACGTACACTTTGTTTTGAAAAATGAGACGGTCAAAAAAGTGTACCAAACTGCCAAATCGATGGCTTCCACGAAAATAGGCTCTGGAAACTCATCGTGAGATTTATATGCCTCCCACACAAGAACAACGTATCAAATCTATTCGTCAAACTCTCATGTTTATCTGGGCAACGAATTTGCATGAATGCCTAAAAGTGAATACCAGGTCTATATATCCCATGCACTTGGCTTACACCTTGCCGGACACTTGAGCTTGTCTTTGAAAATATTAACACTTGGTTGAAACCTAAACTACCATGTCTTTAACTCTTTCTTAAGAGAGTAGATTCGACTATGGGAATTGGGATAAAGTCTTAGCTAAAGTTCTCCTTCGATCTTTCTGCTTGTATCCATCCATAATAAAGAATCCATAATTCTTTATTGATTGAATTCGAGTGTATAAAATTGCTAAAGGTGAGTTTCTCAAATGATGTTCACTTCAACTTTAGGGTACAAGTGGGAGTAAGAAATTGTTTCTTTTTCCTCTTTTGTTAGCCCAAAAGTAATTCAAGACGAATATTACCAACCAAATACTTTATTGTAGGATACTTTTTTCTTTTGTAGTTTCCATTTTGAAGATAAAGGTGCAATTTAACAAATTAAGAAATAGTGCTACTAAATAAAGAAATTAAAAAGAGAAGAGGAGGAATATGAATAGTGCGTTCGGCATCCCTTGATAGGGATGTTAAATTTAAGTTTGTACCGAATTTCAATCAGTTTATAATCAATTTGACCAGTGAAATGTGATTTGCATTTTATATTTATCATGAACTTAAAATGAATTCGAAGGCAAATTTGAATCGATTCACTAGGATCCAGATCGGAATCACCTTTGAATGTTGGAACCATCATCAGTTATGTGGATTCAAATGGAAATCCTTGGTATGATAATAACATCGAAAAAATTCAAAAAAGGTATCTTAAGTTTTGTCATTACTTAAAAAAGATATTTTATTCTGGACCGTCTGATTTTAGTATCTTATATTTGTCTTTTATTCAATTTAAGTTCAGTCAAATTTGACGAGGCCGTTAATTTTGCGAGAAAAAGTTCAGAAAAGGTATATGTATCATTACCTAAAAATGTACCTTATTTTGTGACAATTCGATTTTGGTACTTATAATTTTCAGTTAATCAATTTGAGTGATGCTTCGGTCAAAATTAAATGAACCGTTAATTTTGATCTAACTAGTGTGCATTAGTGTGAATTAACAAATTTTACGTTAACATGCAGTAATAATAATTTAAAAAATCAATTTCAATCTGAAAAATAAATATTAAATTCAATAAAAAAATCGTTATACCCTAATATAATCCTCTTTTATAAAATAAAACTCACACATCAATGCTTCCTCAATTATTTAAAGAACCCTAATCGACTTCCCTACTCAAAATTAAGCGATTTCACAAATAGCCTAATATGGAAGAACTAGACTAAGGTTCTTGAAATAATTGAAAAAGAATGGGAGTGTAGGTTTGTTTTATAAAACAAAATTATATTATTAAGCTTTGATGATTTTTTATCTATTTAATTTAATGTTTATTTATCATATTAAAATATATTTTAAATTTTAATATTAATTTTTAATTCAAAGTTTGTGTTATTCACGCGACATTTTGATGGAAAATATGTCACGCTAATGCACATTAACTAGGTAAATTTTAATCGACGGAGTATTAAAATCGGTTAAATGAAAAATATAAGGTACTAAAATTGGACAGTCACAAAATAAGGTACCTTTTTCAGTAATTATTGAAATTTTCTCGATCAAAATTAACGGTTATGTTAAATTTAACTGACGGAGTACCCAAATTGGACAACAAATATAAGAAATCAAAATGGACGATTGCAAAATAAGGTACCTTTTTCAGTAATACACACTTAAGATATCTCTTTTGAATTTTTTCCATTATAACATCGGTTCTGGATTAAGTCACGGGTAATTCGTTTTAAAAATGATTTGGATCCGAATGAAATTTTAATCAAACTATCGGATTCGCTCATAAATTATCTTGACTGAATGGGTGTATGTTAAGCTATTACAGTTCTGGTCCGACTATATGAATGTTATGTTACAAATAGAGGGGGCAGTTAGCTTGATGAAACAAATAATCTACAGAGCTCTTTTAATCTGTCTACGCCACAAAGAGAACTAATCTAAACTGCTTTGCGACAGATTTGTGAATTCAATATCAGAAGCATTTTTGCATGCAAATTTTTATACAGGCAGATATACTAGACAACAGTAGAAAATAGAAATACAATCTTAAATCCTCTATCAAACAAATTTCAAAGTTTAGCTAAAACTGAATCACAAACTTATACATATACACGAATAAAACCAAGGAAACTGACAAGTATGAAAGGGTCACTAACGCTAAAAATACACACAAATTCATCAACACATGAAAGGAGCTAGCTCGCCTACATGTCAGTTGCCGTAACCAGACTTAGTTCTACCGCTACAACGCCTTCCTCACATCACATGCTACTAGTGTACATCTCCCGTCACCTATATTCACAAGCTTTCGAGCCAGTCCCTTCACAGCAAGTGTGCCTCTCATACTATCGGATCATACAGGTCCTGCACAGTTATTAAATTCAAGCTTCGTATGAGAATCATAGGAAGATTGCTCTTCAATCTCTTAGCTACTTGCACATTAAATAGAAGGTATATATTCTGCACTCTGTGCAGATACAATGACCACATCATATTTGAGCTGAAAGAATTCACAGAATGCTAATGGCTAAATGAAGGTAAAACTGACCTTTCCAGGTTTCTTCTTCAGACTTGAGGCGGGGATTCAGGCTCTGAACCAGCAATAGATGAAAACGACATGGTTTCTTCTTTCTGTATCCCCACAAAGTTCAAAGGACCAGTGGAAAGCCTTCTTGTATGATTGAAATATCCATTTTGGCGCTCGGAATAAGAAGAACGTGGTGTACAGGGCTCTCCGTATACACTGCCTGCTGAACTTCTACGCGGTGAGGGAGTCACTGATCCACTTCCATAGCCATTCGGCTTCCTAAAGCTGCTGCTTCTTCTGGGGCTGGGCTTAGAACCATACATAGCTTCTTTTTCAGCAAGTAACACGTCTTGGAGCTTCTTTTTATCCTGGGATTGAAGAATGTTAGAAACGGCAGATTACCTTGGGAATCCCAGAGGATAAAAATGTTTGTTATATTCATGCAGCCCCGAAATTTACATAAACAATAATATTCTTCTCCTGTAGAACTGTACATTATATTGATGAAATATATAAAAACTCTAATGAAAGCCTGGTCTTAGTTGCCCCCAGTTTTACGTTCATAAAAGGCTCGCAATGAGATACGCAAGTTGAAGAGAGAACTTATTCTATAGAGAATGGAATTAGAGTTTCCCACTTACCCTAGCTCGCTTCTTTTCTTGTTCCTTTTGCAGTCTAGTTACTTTATAATCTTCCAGGATTGACACCAAACGTACCTGCATATCAGTTGAGTCAATAGCTTGAAATCGTGATAGTGTAAAAGGAACCAAAATCCTCTGCACAACTAAAAAAGAGGAACCAAGGACCACTCACCCCATCATAAATAAACAGTTTCTGTTTCTCATGCTCCCATGCTAGCGTCTTGCTGATCAAGTTATCAACTATAGCTGGAAAGACATCAGTTATCATGTTAGTAACTGCAATTAAGCCAGGCAAGATTAGTTATCACAGGCACTTCACTCCAAGAAAGTACCTGGAATTTTAGTTACAGTAATCCTAGCTCTCTCCGCACGCTTTAAGTTGACATGCGCACCTCTTCCGGCACTATAGCGGTTATCGTCCTGGTAATAAGAGAAGTTAAGCATACGCTAGAAACAATACACACCAGAGAGCTACGGATTCTGACAATTTAAATAATTGGATGAAACAAATCATATTCCCCCAAATCACCTTAAATCAGTATAATAAAATCCTTTAGCTTACTTTGTTATAATCATCAAGCCAATTTTCCTCTTCACATGCAGAAAGCCATCGATCTATCTTGTCCATTATGTCCCTACGGCTTGAAGCTTCATCTTTTACTTTATAGATTTGTGCCTCAATGTTAGCTAAGAGTTCACTTGGATCCACCAAGCCTGCATCACAATGAAGAAGTTCTAAGCTACTAATTTCACTAACAAAGACAAGGCGCCATATCTGGTAGATGAGATCATTTACCTGACTCTATCAGAGCTGTAGTTTTATCAGCCGCATTGCTGGGATCAGGTTCAATATGTGCTTTACAACATATATCGTCCAACTCTGACCTTTTCTTCATGACAAGTTCCTTCATTCTGTTTGTCTTTAATTTTGTAAGCCTCTCTACCTCGTTTGTTACCTGTCCGCGAGTTAATATTATCCATCATAAGTTTATAGAAAGTGATGTATGAGAAGAATTGATGATAATATAACTGGTATACCTGATCAATGACTTCCATAGATAGGGAACCTGCTTGTGAAATTTCTGATTCTGCCAAATCAAGAACTGATGTAACCCTGAGGAAGCTGAACTTTTCATCCCTTGGTGTGTCCATCAACTTCCAGAGTTCAAACAGAGATCTAGTTACATCTTTCAGCTGCAGAAACCATTTGTTAGAATAGTACAAAAGTTAAGGAAATGAATATTTTTAAATTTAGAAAATATTACAGAATAGAGAAGAAAAATTATTGTGATACCTTTTGAAACCGTATTTTTCTCTCTGTTTTCAACCTCTGGATAACCTGACTGAGTCCCTCTATTGTGCCGTCACTGATATTTGTCACATTCTCCAAGCTTGATCCACGTAAGCTTGGGTGCACATCATTTACAATATTCCCAAAGTCCAAATTGAGCACGGTACTCAAAGTATGCACTTCATTCACATAGTCCATAACTTTTTGGAGTCGTTCAGACTGGAAAAGATAAAAATGCAGACCACTTTAAGACTTCAGTAGTCAGTACACCAACTAAACTGACAAACATGAGCATATGGTTGAATGGCATGACCTAACCAAATCTCTGTAGACTACAAAAAAGTGTGCATACCTTCTCCTTCTTAAGCGCATGTAGATTTGTTTGGCATTCCATAAGCTTTCTAACTGATAGATCTTGCTCTTCCAAATTCAAGGAATTCACAGCACCTAGATTCCCACATCCTGAAATCTCAGAGCTGATTTTCTCGACTTGTAACTTAATGTCTGCAAATTGTTTCAGCCTCTCCTGTTTTTTAAGTTTCAAGCCATCCACTAATGGTGTCACTGAGGCCAGTTGACCTTTCAAAGATTTATCTTTCTTGTCAGCCTGTACCTGATGAATATATGAGCAGTTCAAATAAGAAAACCATGTAATCAATTCAGTTTAAAAAAACTCTAAACGCACTTCATGGCATGTATAAAGTATTGACACCAATGCAGATTATGCTTACAGAATTATCTGCACACGATGTGGGCATTACAGCACCAGCAGTTTAAACCACAGAAAGAAAGCCAGGCAGAAGCTATCAGAAATTGTGCTATTAACTTCATTAAGAATGTATAGCTTATTAACACAGATAAATAGCCAAAACACTCTAGTTGAGCAGCTCCAGAGTTCAAATTAAAATATCAAACATAATGAGAAGTCCAATTACACGCATTGTTCTTGCTGCATAAAGTGCAGAGTATCACTTGAGCATCTATATAGAGTTAAAGGTTATGCCTTAGGCATTTTTGCTTTGCTTTTTAAGGGGGCATGGCCCTGCCTAGATTCTTCATGCTGATTCAATGTCCTTTCATGGAGTGTAGGTATGTTACTTGATAATATGCCGAAAGCATAATATTTATATTCTTTTGAACTAATAAACCACTAGTTTACCTCCAAACCCTATCAGATAGAAGCACTATGTTTAAATGACAATGACAGGTTCATGATTTCTGTCAATTTCGCTAATTCAACAACAATATACTGTACACATTTAGTTAGAAGCACTAAGTTCTTCTAACTAAATGGCAAGTAGATTTTTGTAACTTGACCAAGCAAAATGGAAATTAACATCATAAATAAACATATAATGTATAAAAGATACCAGTAGTTTGAGCTCATGATTAACTTCACTACCTGCAAGTTGCCATTGATTTCTCCAAGGGTAGCCAAAAGCATTGCAAGCTCAGCTTCCTTGGCAACTATAGTCTGATGAAGACGAGCCTTGGCGTTAGAAGCCTCATCGATCTTTCTTCTATAGATGTCGAAGCACTCTTGCTCAAGCTCCAATAACATCCTATCTTTATCAGCTTCAGTCTCACCAATTTCAGTCCATATTTGCTGTTATTTCATAAAAAAAAAAAGCAATCAGCTGAAAAGCAGACTCACAGTATACCCAGGAGTATAATTTCAACAAACACTGAAATTATACAAGCATGCCAATTAGGTCCCTTTTTTCGCAATAAAACCTTCCCAGTACAGCAGCTTGACTTTCATTATTTCACCAAAGTAGAAAATCTTTTGTAAAACATTTTTTATATAAAAAGTCCAATTTCACGTGTATCATTACTTCAGGAGAATTACTTTAATAAAACTCTGAGAAACCCCTGAAAGTAAATGAGGATTACATCGTGTCAGACACTCATAAAGCAAGCAAGAGCCTAAAAAGCAGTTGAAGAAAAGGTAAGCAGGCTACATTTATCCAAGTCAAGATGATGAAATTCAAGAAACCATGTAAATTGAGACCTAAAATGAACTAGAAAGTAGAAACCTTGAAGACAACAAACAAGGAGAAGCGGACAATTAGAAGAAAATATCACAGAATGTTCAAGAAACAGCAAGTTTACAGTGAAGAGTAGAGAGAGAAAGTGACCTGAAGCTCTCTGAGTAAAGCAGTCAAATTGCTGGTTTTGTGGATTGAGCTAAACCCATTAGTATTTCCAATCGCCAACATCATTTCGAAGAATGATTAAAATTGACAAGGTTCCCTTTTTATTTGTCTTTCTCGTGCAGAATGTGGAAAAGGCTTCACCTTTACTCTTCCCAAAGGAGAATATAACAAGGGGTAAAGAGAGAAAAGCAAGATTCTAAGAAAGAAGAGCAGAGTTGTGGTTGGGCTGACAAAAGAGAAGCAAGAAAGGACCAAGAACAAGAAGCTGCTGCTGCAGCATTTGTATTGTATATTTGTATGTGGTTACTTGTTGTTAATGAGTGTATCAACAGATCTGAAGGAAGAAGCTTTCACAGTCAGAAGCACTACTACTACTACAACTTTGTTTATTGAACGCAAAGCAAGATAGAAACACACCAACAACCCACAAATAACAACACCCAGAAACAATTGCTACTCTTCTTTCTTTCTTTCTGAATTTGGTTGAAATGTGAAAAGGTAGACAAACAAATGGGCCACAAGGGAAAATTAGGTAGTGTAGAAGCAGCTCACAAGAATAGGCACCAACTAATGATTAAGCTGCAAGATTATAACTACTGTTTCTCATCAATCATATTTTAATCATATTCATTTTTATTAATATAAAATAGTAGTAGTAATAAAAATTATTATTATTGTTATTATTGGCTTCTTCTTTTATAATTGGGTGGGTGCTGCTAATGTACGCCTGCTTGGGTGGATCTGTGCACGTTAGCACAATTTTCAAGAATGGGTTCTAGCCTCTTGGTTTTGTAGAATTTGTGAAATTTATGATTGCTTCAACCCTTCTATTTTGGGAGAAAATGTGGTAGAAAATATATTATTGTAATTGGCAAAATTGGAAGGGTCATCATAAATTTAGTAGTTGAGATGAATAGTATTACTAAAAATTGGTGTTGGTATATTGTATTGATATAATTTTTTAACAATTTTTATGTTATTAAAATGATACGACAATATTTATCTTTTTTTAGTCATTAATAATTACGTCATTTTTTATAATGTTTGTGAAATATGTATTATATGACGTCGGCCACCGTTTTTCGTGATGTATACTCTACATGTGTACTGTGTCCAGTTCCAACTTTTAGTGGTCGATTAAAGGAGAAAATGGTGAAAGAGCTTACTTGACCTGATTGTCTCAATTCTAAGAATCGAGCATGGAAGATTGTAGGATATTAGCTTGTATATATCCCTTATTGTTATGCTTTGAAATATAAAACTATCGTTGTGTATTATTAATTAATATTGATATATGGACTGTAATTTTCAGGAATTAGTTCCTTTTAAGTATTTTTATAAGTTCACCATGTGAGAATGAGTGTTTACTTTTCATTTGTCCTATTATAATTGATGTGATGAAATACTATTTTAATATGATTAAACAAACAATAATGAAACTAATAAGTGAAATGAAGAGTATATGGCCAATTAAGCGGATAAAAGGATCCAATCCAACATCAAAGCTCCATAATGACAACAAAAGTATTGCAATCAATACTCAATAATACTATTAAAACTACATCTTAACGGACGATAATTAAATGAATATAATCACACAATTTTCATGGGTGATATTGAGAGTTAAAAAAAAACTGCACTCATATTAATTATATCTCAAAACATGGATATACAGAAGAGTTACTAACAATGCTATAGAAACATTTGAGATACAATCTGAGTATAGTTTTAAATGTTTAAATGTATTATATCTATTTCTTTAATATATTTTGTGACGTATTATATATTCGATATAGATATAACATACTTAACTAATAAAACATCTGGCTGAAAATGATTTAGGTCAGGACTTTTTCATTTGATCATATTATAAACTTTTAACATTGGATGCGGAAGCAATCCAAGAATGAGATATATACTTGGCTTCAGACAAAACTCATCTAACTTTAATCATAACCTTCTTTATATAATTTAATCGAGTGATCAATGTATTAGTAATACTGACTATGCATGACATTAAATTTAAGTATGATGATACTGAATTATTGTTAATGATCGCCTTTAGTCTTGTTAATCCATTGAAGGGTTCCACATAGGTCAACTTCGACTATGATATATATGGCTGGCAATTATTATTAATATCAATGATGATTGCAAGTTTAACAAATCCATAATGACATTAGTTTTTGCCCAACTTTCTGTGTCAACACACATTACAATATGACTCATATATTGCAACTGGTCAAAGAACACAAGTCACATACTAGTAGCTTATACTTTATTTTCATTTATATTTTTAGTTCCATTAATAGAAATTGTGGAGGGCTAAGGCTAACTTACGGATTTAAACTTCACAGATTCATATAATAGCCTGCAAACAACGTAAGTCAAGTTAAACGAAATAAGTTGTGACAATTTGATATTCAGAAGTATGATTTGTTATCAACAGGGTATTATTCTCCCCTTAATTGATCGTGCCTTTTAACATACTACTCGTTTTGCCAAATATACACAATAGTTTTGTTGTAGTTTTGAAGTAAAAGGAAGCGGCAATAGATTAGGAGAAAGTAACATGCCTGAAAATGTTCCATGACCGAACTTTTATTTTATAAATTAACTCCATGATAATTAGTACAAGTAATGTAGTAAATAATTTGTGCCCACATTCCAAATTCCATACATGTGTCCTGGCCTAGAATAGACCATGAAATGATTGCGAGCATGTAAATAAGGCATATCAATCATAGGATTGAATGATTCATTGATATCCCATAATTTTGTCATCCACTATTACAGTAATACCATGAACAAAATTGTCTGGATAAGTTGAAAGAGAGCATAAAAGCAACATTTAAAGAGGCATTCCATTCCAACATTAAATCCAAGTGAGTATCCCAAATGGTACCAAACCTGAGCTAATTCATTTTTGACATGTCCCCGTTATTATGGATGCTAATTCCACCTGCCGTTCATAAATTCATAGTGCACATTATCCTATCCGTATTGGTATTGGTGTTTATTCCAGAAAAAATCAAAATCAATCATACTGCTTCTCCACACTCAAATCGAACATTTTATACATAAAAAATTCAATTTCAATTGAAAAACGTCACTCAAATTATATACCAATCCGTCCTTATAACGTCATAAGTATCATCTCTTCTTGCACCTTGTTAGAATTAAGTATCCACTCCTTTTGTGGACACAGGTTGTTCTTTAGCTGTAACACATTAGCCGCTTTAGATTAGTCGGTTTATCATAAATTAACATGTATCATTTTCAAGAGAAGAGGTACGGACAATTTGTCATTTTTATTTAAAAATAAGAGGAAATGGGATAAGAAGAAAGCAAAATGAGATCAATCAAGCCCTTTTGTTATATCCCCACCATGCCAACCGATAGGCCCCTACGACCTAAAGACTGTGTGTTGTGTTCTCTCTTTCTTTTCATTTGTTTGCCATAAACAACAAGAATTGGACAACACAAGATGATGCCAACCCCATTCAATTTATATTGCTTGTCTGTTCAAGTCTCAACTAATGCCAGTGAGGATTCATTCAAATCTTTAATCATGGAATCTCTTGCACCACACTTTTTATTCTCAGTTTGGCTGCCCTGTTATGTCACATTATTATCATCATCTTTTTCTTTCTTCATTTATACTATTGCTAGTCTTGTCTTCATTAATATGGTTATGGTTTGAGTACCGCCAAGTATGAAAGGACGACTCTTTGGTGTTTTGCTAACATTTCCAACTTTATAAACCACACGTGTTTTATTTAGTCCGAAACAAAAGAGCGTGTATGATAATTGTTTTGCGTATAAAACAAAGTTAGAGCTTAAATGTAGTCGCAAATTAAACATAGGCCTAATTAAGAAAGTGGATATTGAGCAAAGTTATGACAACATCTAGACAAGCCAAAAATCATAGCTAAAATTATTACCTATACCATGCAACTCCATTTATCCACAAGTTATGCAGAATCAAGCTCTGGTTCATCAATTGAGAGATCTGGATTCTTGAGAATGCCAACATCGCTTATGCAATCGGAGTCGAGGACATCTCCAGCCACATCCCACATTTTGGATGCCCCGTGCTCATAGTCATGCCGGAAGTTTGCTTTTGACAAAAGACGGAGACTGCTATGGACATAAGGCCATATCATCAGCAACCTGTCGCATTCTGTTGATTTTTCTTGCAGAGTGAATGAAAGAATAGCTCCAGTTTTTCTGACAGCAGGAGGCAGAAGAACCTGACCAAGTAATATACTTGAAAGTGATTGAAGATGAGGCGCCCCATGACCGTGAACTACCCACCAACGTAGTGGATCCATCTCCCATCTATCTCATATAGATGAGGCTTCTCTGCGTTTATCATCATGAAAAGGAAAAAGCCTTCTGAAGCATTGTTGTCTCAAGTTAGAGAGTTCCAGATCATGTTGCGGCATAATGAGATATGGATGTTCATCTTCCATCTTTGAGTAGTGCACCTGTGAAGAACTTAAACAATGAAATGAATTGAAGAATATATCTATCTTCAACTTGAAAACAGAATTAGACAGCAAGATATAAATATGCTGGAAGAACAATTGGGAGCAAATCATCAACTTCAAAGATGCATTTAAACTGGGAGTAACAACGAACTCCTTTACCTTGGATTCAAAGAATGACCCAAGGAATAAGAAGCATTGGAACTCTTATACCACCTATGTTCCAACACTTTGCGAACTGACATTCCAAAAGCTTGATTCCTCAACATCGCTCTTCTTTACATGTTGATATATGAGTTTTCTCACTTGAAACATCATAGTACCCCACATCTCACACACCATATGTAGAGTACCCTTGTCTGTGTCACAATATCTAAGCATTGAATAAATAGGCTCAGTGAAGTCCATAATATAATCAACTAAATCCCACCATGCATCATCAAAGACTTTTTCTTTAAATGCTTTTGCTTCTGAAGGAAGAACAAAATGACAGAACACATCATAGCAAGTAACCAGTAACCACAGACCGCAAATGCTGTTTCACCAACTTGAGTCATTTCAGCAGAACAACCGTGGAGGCAAAACGAGTTTCAGCAACAGCAAGGAGTTTGAGTTCTGAGAAGTTGGACAGAATAGAATTGCGGATAGGATGATTTACTATGAGCTCACGGATCATAGCTGCCTCTGCAGAAATCTCAGAGATCCAACGGCATTCATCATATGTTATTTCATCTGCTTCTGTATCTCTTGCAGCACAGATATTTTTCAAGGCAAGATTAAGAGTATGCACAATGCATGGAGTCCAGAAAATATGAGAATATGCCATTCGAATGTAAATTCCAGCTGATCTGCAAACTGGGGCATTATCATTTTTATCACCCGTTTGATGGACTCATAAATAAAATCATCGAAACGTTTCCCTTTGTACTCCTCCTGAGAATCAACTGCACTAACAAACACTGCCTTCCCACTTCCATTCACAGCGAAGAAATTAATAACAGGCCTTTGGGGATCCGTCCAACCATTACAGACTAAGCTCACTCCCTTGGTTTCCCATGTGCTTTTGGTGACTTCAAGTTCATCTTTAAGGCGACTTTCCTCTTTGCTCAATAACGTCGTTTCCAAAGCATCAGAACTCGGCCGTTCATAACCTTCCATATTACAAATAGCAGCAAGAGAAAATGCTCTAGTGAAGTGAGGGTTTTTGGCAAGGTTAAAAGGAAGGCCAGCTGAGTAAAACATCCTTGCTATCTCTTCATCTAATTCTGCTTTGCATGACAGATAGAATGCTTTCTCCTCATCACTACTACCAACAGTTATTCTTTTCCTTTTAGAACCATGACCTGCCTGCCTAAAAGAACAAGGGTTCAACATAGTCATTCCTGCACAGTTAGAAGACTGACAACTAGAATCTGCATCTGAATCTGAACTCTGCAAGAGGCAACTTCTGGCTCGTCAAGCTCTATGTTTGCACATATATCTTCCAGCTCCAACGATGTCAATGACACATCTTTGGTGTCAGCCCCCTGTAAGTTAGCTGCTCCTCTTCTTGATTCGACATCTAGACGAGAATAGAATAGCGCACCTCTATCCTACAATTAGATATCATTAACAAATGCTGCTCAATTCATAGCAGATTACATACTATATTGAACAATATTACACAATCTAAATTGTAATGATTACACATTAGCACAAACACTTCTAAAGCAAACAATGGGAATAAATACAATGTACCAACGTCTAGCAAACGGTGAGTAAATGAAAACTTTCCGCCCCTATACGAAAACAGGGGAAAGAATTCATTTCAATGGCATGATTAAAGCGATTCACAGTATAAAACTGCAAATTTGTAAAGGAATTTGTGAATTTGGAAAGGTAAAATGCATTTTTAAACTGCATAGCCTATAATTAATGTGAATTGGACTAAAGATTGCATAAGAAAAAACCATATACATCTACTCAATTGTTTGACATTGAGAGGAATTTGAAAAGAAGATAATAATACATACAATTGCTCTCTATATCCTAATATAAGTAGTTTTCGATTTAACATCATCCTCGTAAACACCATACTACTAGTGACAGAACTTTCCCAACACCCATAAACAATATATCCTCTAATTAGAAAAACGCAATGTTTGATTTGTTTTTGTCCCTTTAACTACATTAATACCAAGAAACTAAACAAAAATTCTTGGGTTACTAGTACATTGACCCCATTGAGATCCTTAATTCCATCAATAAATCGACTAGCCAAGACATAATCCACTTTAAAAAGTCTTGATGGAGTTTAACTTGGTGATACTACTATAGTAATAACATTCAATGAAACAGAGCAAGCAAAAAATATATTTCTGCTCGAAATGAAACTGGCAATTCTGGATTTACTTCCCACCAAACTAATAAGCATTTCGATTTCTCCATCTAGCTAACTCAAGTACATGTAATACTTTTTGCTTTCTTTAAATCTATTTGTCCAGATATGATTCCGCATCCATTAGGGATGAATCTACATGACTTTATCAATAAATACGGCATCCACGCTCCTCCAGAAATCGTAAGAATTCAGCATGTTGTGATTCGGGAAAGTTGTGTTGCATCCAAGATTACTTAATCATCGTAATAATAATGAAGATAATATATCCGCCATAGTCTTCTCAGGAAGCTCACCCTCATTCTCAACTTCAACTCCATTGTCCAGCACTGCAGCATCCAATTTCAGTTTCCTTTTCGCAATTTCATATACATTCTCATCCACTGTATCCTTAGTAACAAGCCTTCAAACATAAAGTTATCAAAGTGAAAATAGGTCATTGAGATATTATACACATGTAAGAAAGAACAATACAGATGCAACATTCACGAACATATGCAAGCCCAGAACATATATGCAAGGAGAAAATGCATTGTGGAACCTAGACATTGGAAAACTTCTATTTCTGAAGTCACTTTAACAAAAACACAGGTAGAATGGTAGATTTACAAAAAAAGATAATTTTTACTTAAATTTGCAATGGTGTCTATTTTTCATAACAAAAAAGAAATCCTGAAAGGGCCCCTAAGGGAGATAGCTATATATAGTTTGGCCAGGAAGGTGTATCTTAATGCTCTTCAGGTTTTTCACTCATCAGTTATGGACTTGTGGTATAATGTCAATACAATCTAGCTGTCTTCCAGGAAAGTAGGCTCAAATAAAAAATATTGAACTGATGGCAACTTCAAAAATAATTTGTAAACCAGAAAAGATCGATTTCGCAGTGGGGCTTCTTAATGATCCTACAGGATTTCACAACAATGTATCACTTTATTCACTTATGCCATCTTACTTGGTAGAGGCTAGAGGGTTACAGGTCACAAGCAAAGTGGTTCCACCAGAACAAGAAATGAAGAAAATAGGAACATCGTTCAGTTGGTATTGAGTCATTAAAGTCATCCCTATGCGAGTTTTTATTACAGTAAATATATTTAATGCAGTCTGAGCTAAGAAGCTGCAGACAAGAAGAAAGAAATTAAGAACAAAATAAGGGAGTACCTGTATATTGTGACCGGCTTCGTTTGTCCGATGCGGTGACAGCGATCTTCAGCCTGTCGGTCGATCTGTGGGTTAAAATCCATGTCATGTATTATGACAGTATCAGCTCCAGTCAAGTTCAAACCCTGTCCACCGGCCCTAGTGGAGAGCAAGCATGCAAAGATTGATGTGTCCTTGTTGAAGTTATCAACAATCGTCTGTCTATCTGACACCTGAGTACTGCAGATATATGAAATAAATTAATGTTCATGACTTCCTGAACTTTACCTTGTACAACATACAAACAAACAGAGTTTTATTGACAAAACGTAATAAATATAGTAAAGACACCAATCTCCAAAGAGACGAAGCACCCAAAAGGGCGAAACAATTGCCTAAGAGCGAAATAGACTAAAATCTGACTTGTGAATAATAAACCCTAAGACTCTCTTATTAGTATGATAAAACAACTTACTAATTAGAACTCTATTAAGTAACTAACAACTGGTTAGATTTGGACTATAAGGTAACTTTCCAATCAGTACTGAAATCTCTATCATAATACAAGATTGTTCCAATAATAATTTAGGATTCTAGGTCTGTAACATATTGCAGCTTCATCTTCACTACTAGAGATATGTAAGATCGAACATTTATATGAGAAAAAATTTATGGTGGTTCCTGTGTCAACTTTTCGTTGCAAATTTCAGCACAATATCAACTTTATATTGTGGGCTTTATATAGTAAGGTCAATTAGGTCAAGCCTTACAAAAGCATATACCTAACAAACATTTGCCTAATGAAGTATTTCACAAATTTGCCTAATATATCTATCAATCAGTTGCTAATACAAAAAGAAGTGAAAGAAAACGATGCTACTTTTATTAATCTACCAGACCTTGCTTGGAGTATATAACATCATCTGTATACTCACAGAGTTCACGAAAGATTTATAATAGTATATCCCTCACAATTCACATGGATTTACAGGATGGGAGTGGTGAATGAGAGCTACAGACAGACATCACACACAAACATATCAAATAGTAGTATGTAAAATAAAAATGAAATTTTTTACCCATGGTTATTATGAGCAAAGATCTGCCAGCGCTCTTATATGCTATTCCTTGTATTCAAGGTGTATTACATGCTAGATTATACTCATTTAATTGCATGGAAAACAAAGTTTGCAAAGAAACTTATTGATGTTACCTTCCATCAAGGCGTCTGTAAGTGACACCAATTACATCCAGAGTCCACTCTAATATGTCAAGCATTGATGTCCATTGGCTAAAGATAAGAACACGGTGACCAGCAAGGTTCATTGCGGGAAGAAGTTCACCCAATGCCTGAGCCACAAGCAGAGACCATTATACTCATTATATGCAACAGGCAAAGCCATTTACACTCTATTACTATATGCAACAAAAGATCTGATGTCTCGTCTTATTGCGACTCGGCTAAAGAAATCAATTGTACAGGCAAAAGAACCGAAACATTAACTTACCCGGCATTTTGCAGAAGACATAGCATAGTCCTCCGAGAGAACTCCTTTCATACCACCATCTCCGTAATAAAGTAAAAGCTGCAATTGGCAGATTGCAAATACGATCAATGTATAAGTAATGGTATCTTCAGTGATATAATTTAAAAAATATCCTCAGAGTACGACAAAAAGTAAGTGCAGAAACCCAATTACCCGGTGAATAGAGAAATCATTATAACCCTTGAGCTCCTCCATTACCCGTTCGAAAGTACACTCAAAGCCGAATACACCTTTTGGGTGAAATATTTTAGCAAGACGAACAATGTCATCATCTGTGTATATTCGTCTCACCAATAATGGATGATTTGCAATCTGAAAGTATGGAAAACATTTGCACTTGGTATTACATGCATTAACATGATACGCACAAACACAATCTACATGGCATCATTAGATAAAATGTCCGCACCTTGCGGAACTCATGAAAATAATTAGAAATTTGACGCTGTGAGAGATTTCTAGGTTTAGCTGAGACTTCTGAAGACTTCAATGTGCGGGCTTCAGATGACTTCCGGTAATTTTCAATTGCCTGTTTATAAGCATCTTCTTGTTGCTTCTCCATATGTACATACTTAACCTAAACAAATCACAAGGTCCCAGGTCGTAGACAAACAGATACCAAATTAGTAAGTTTTGAAGTTTAACAACTGCACGTTTAAACTACACCCTACTATATAATTGAAAGAAAGTAAGAAATCAAGGAGGAGAGAGACTTCTTACCTTCTGCATCTTTCGGACTAGTTGCTGCATTACATCTGATTTTAACCGTCTCAAGATAAATGGTCCCAAAATGGACTTCATTCGGAATATTAAATCTTTATCCTCTGCACTTAACAGCAGCTTTAAGTCAATATCTCCGGTTTCAAAGATATCTGGCATCATAAACTCCAACATTGACCAGAGTTCCTGTATATAAAAATCATGCGTTAAAGAATACTTGGCAATGGAAACAAGTAGCTGAAGATATAAGCCAAATCAGCACGTAAACATCCCAGAATTAATTTCGAGAGCACTTTCAAGGCAGTAATGTCACTCGAGCTGCAAGTATGTGCCCGGTTGATGCACAATAAGATATCGCAAGACATTTCCAATAATGACAGCATCCACAACATCATGCGGAAATTTTGATTAATACCGAGTCACAGCTGCTATATTCTTAAGCATGTAACATGAGATAGCTTCATAAACCACAAATACTAGCAATCCTGTCACCTCAACAAACAACCTTATTACTGTAATACTGTCTGCTACTTTGAGCCACAAACACTTTGCTCTCCATGGTAAACACTAACCACAAATCCCAAAAAAAAAAAAAAACAGGAAAGATGGTTTTCTTCTTATCACATAGTCCAGATCAGGCTAGAAATAGAGTTCATTCAACATAAGAATAAGATGCAAGCAGTCGAGTATGGTTTATGTCACATCTTTGACGGGGACAACTTTTTTAAGACCGAGGTGAAAACTAAAATATGCAGAATATTATGGTGTGGGAGTATTTGGCAAGATATCTAGAGTTTTATGATACTTCATTATTACTTTGCAGGGATTTCTCAAAGTTCTCTTCAGGAACTTAGTTTCTCGAAAGTGCCTTCTATTTACTTCAATTAATATAGCAATTACCAACTTAGTCCCAACAAAAAGAAGTATATCTTCGTCCAAATATCTCCTTTTATTTTCTACCATAAATGGTTTATTAGTTACATTTTGATATCTCCAATTTACACTTGGTGTATCTTGAGAGGCTTCATTTATTATCGTGTGAGAGGCAACATTGAATGTTTTCACATAAATAACAGCATGTTCTAGTTTATTATACATTTGAATGTTTTAGAAAGATGTCCATGTCATAAAGGATCATCTTAAATTTTGAACAACTTAAATAAGATAGTATTCTATTTCTATTTATCATCTAGCATGTTGCCAGGGGTGGAGCAGCAATAGACTTACATGCAAATCGTTCTGTAATGGTGTTCCAGTGAGCATCAGGCGCTGTTTTGCATTGCGAGCTACTGACATTAAATTTTTCCATCTGTAGCTACTCTTATCCTTCAATGCATGAGCTTCATCCATTATAACGCAACTCCATCGCCAGTGTCTGAGAATCTTGCGATCATCTTTCTGCTGCACACTGAAATATGGCCCTCAGACTGGAGCGTGAACGAGAAATCAAACTGCACAGTATCTCAATAGAGAACAACCAAATGGTAGAAGAAACAAACCTGTGGCGTTCAAACATTGAATAGCACACAAGAATGACATCAAAGGGTGGCGGCATCCCAGCCTTGCCCAGAGAACTCAACTCTTTCGAATAACTCGCCCGTGCAGAGCCATGATAAAGAAGCACTCTAAATGTAGGACACCATCTCTTAAGCTCCCTTTCCCAGTTCTCCAAAACCGAAGCAGGGCATACGATTAAATGAGGACCAGGGTCATTCTCCAAATGCTTCAACAATGTCAGGTATGTAATGGCCTGAACATAAGGTTACTCCACTATTATGTTATGTTGGGTGAGAAATATAGGAAAATAGAAATTGATATAGTGATTTCAGCAAATACTACAGTAAGGACCTACCTGGACGGTTTTACCAAGCCCCATCTCATCTGCCAGTATAGCTGTCCATAGAAATATATAATAAAGAATACATAAGAAGCCATACCAATAAACACAATCGTATTTAATCAAAACCTTCACATGTGATTTTATCAGAATTTTGTCCAAACGATCACACTCACACGATAATATCTTATATACCTAAGGGGCCACTGCAGAACTTAAAAAGAACAAAGGAAAAATGAAATAAGCTACTACTTCAAATCAGTAAATGATAATCACTTCAGATGGGCTTCCTACTAAAATGGATACATTGTCTTGGAAAAATCACACATCACAAGGCAAACAAATAAAACAAAGTAATTCAGCCTGATCAATAAAAACAACTATACTAGCAGGAAGAAACTACCTCCCCCAATTTTCTTTCTATACAAAAGCAGAAGAAAGTTGACACCAATTAGCTGATACGGCTTCAAGATCGGCTGAAACTCCAAATCTTCATCTGCATCTCCATCTCCACACGCATTATTCACATCTTCCTTCACATACATTCAAAAAATGACAGACTTTAGTTACTCAAATTCAACTCAACTCAAAATAGCAACTCAACTTCAAAACAATAACTGGTAAGCAACTACCTGAGTAACAATCCTCACTGCCGTAGACGCCAACTCCACTTCCGCATAACGATCACACGCCGCCGACGCCGTCCCATATAGCTCCTGCTTCAGCTCAGCCGAAATCTTCTCACACTTCTTAAGCGCCTTCTTCACAACATCCTCTTCCTCCTCCTCCTCCTCTACCACCACTTCCTCCTCATCCTCCGACCAAAAATCCGTCTTGGCATGACCTTCATCTTCCTCATCGTCCTCGATAACGAACCGATTCCCTCGACTGGGCCGGGAACTGACCTGCATGTCCACATCGTCGTCCTCTAAGTCCTCAAGCTCATTCCGAGCAGGATTTTTCAATTCCTCAGACGAAGACGAAGAACACTCGATTATATCGACGGAATTGGTCTTGGCATTGCGAGAGCTGGTCGAGGGTTTGGAGTAGGCGAACGATTCGATTGGAGGAGGAGGGTTTTTGGAGGTGGATTGGGGTTTGAGAATGCGAGAGGGTTTGAAAGATTCGGAGTGAATCGACCACTCCTCATCAGACAATTCGATGAAATCTCGGGCTCTCTTCATTTTTCTGCTGCTTTTTGTGGGAATCGGATTGCGTGGTTTTGAGAATCTGAGTTTCTGAATTTATAAGGGCGCCATTTCCATGGCAGTGGGAAAAATTGGAACTTTGGTGGACCTGGTGAGGACAAGGAAGGGGAAAATATAGTTTATTTCAAGGGCTACTTTGGAGGGGGGTTGGTGTAGGGATAAAATTCAATTTTTACCCTATTCGGTTCGTTCGCACAAACGCTAATATTTCATATAATAAGATTGTAGTTTCCTTATACAACGTGTTAAGCAATGGGAGACTGCTTTTGAAATGAAATATTCTCTCTAAAGTGAGACAAGCTAGAGCCTCATTATATGCAATTGGTGGCTTTGTGAGAAAGTTAAGAAATGTGGAGTCGGGGTTTAATTTGACGTGTCTTATGTTTATTTGTCAGTAATGAGATTGAGTTGCGACTAGTTGTGGATAATGGCTTGTTAAGTATATACTGGAAGTTTATTTCTCAGTGTAGTATGCCACTACTCATGACGACAAATATTACACACTTTTTATTGGTAACTCTCTAATGGTGTGTTTCATATATACGAAAGCTAAAACTCACACCAATGTTTAAGTTAAAATTAGGGATGCTATAAATACAAATCTATTTGAATCTCATACATATGACAATCATTGATGATCTATCGTAACTTAGTATGCTGTGGGAGCTTGTCGGGCATGATAAACTATCAGTTAACATAGAAGATGGAAATCACACACACGTATTGATGGACAATATATGTAGTTGTGAACAATATCAATACGATAAAGGTGTCGGTGGATGTTGTGATGTTTCAAGTTTGAATTTATACGTGGTTTATCAGGTGTACGGTATAATTACACACACACTAATCGCATTTATTATAATGATGTAAATGCTCAAGTTTGAGCGTTATATGTAGACCACATACGAACCCCGTAATTACTTACTTGTTCATTTCGTATCCTCATTTATTTATTTTACCCTTTCCCTTATATTAGGGAAGTACGATGCAACAAAATACTACTACTACCATTGTCGTATCCTCACATGTTGAATTACATTGAACATTAAACGCATGAGATGTCACACAATCCATGTGAATTTATGATGTGGTGTGAAACACACATATATATGCTGAATATCTCTTGTGTCTTTCGTAAAAAAATATTCATGTAACTTTCTTTTATAGCTCGGTAATGTATCACTCGACGATGTATAAACATTGATGATTACAGTTTGACTATGCTACAATTATAATTGTTGGTGGACTAAAAACTATTTTTTTGCATTCATTGATTGCCAATTAATTAGATGTACAACATATTTATCTCAATCAAATATTGTGTCAAATGAAACATGTAATTTGCCTTTGCGAATTAATCAATATGTACCAACACTGGAAGTAGCTAGTATTAAATTGGAAGTAATAAATGAAATTTCATTGAAATAAATCATGAATATCTTAACAAAGTTGAAAATTAATAAGCAATCTTTACTTGACACCACCATAATTAGATTTGGATGGTTACGTATATTGTCGGGTCGCGAATTAAGAATACTGACCCACGTTTCAAACATGACTCACAGTTATTTTTTAGTTAAGTCAGATTAACTCCAATACATGAAGTAGGGTTGTTCATCGATCCGGATCCGGAACAGTGGAATTATGCAATTCGGATAAACCCGACCGAGCCGATTGTGGACTGCAGGCCGTATTAAAAAAAAAAATCTCTATCTTTTTCATAATCTATGAATTCATTGGATATGTCAACTAATTACTTTAATTACCAGATCCAGGGAACACCCACGTCAAAAAATATGCAGAATCGTATACGTGCCATGAACCCATGACCCACCTTTATTTTGTCAAAAAACTGTATTCACGACCTCACCGGTAATGGGCATTGTTTTTCTAATCCAATGAAATAGTAATTAATTACTATCATGCTATCTTACTCTAATAAATTAATTAATTAGTATTGCTTTTTTTACTCTAACAAATAATTAATTAAGTAATAACATGATGTCTGATTAGTATGGAATTTGAATGGATATTTAGATAAATTTGAGTGAAATTGTTTTTGAAATAAAATTGAAATAGATATATTTAAAGTGTATTTTAGGTCAAATCACTGTTTATCGAGCCAAATGACTCGATTACCATGATTGACCAAACGGCCCCTAAATCACTAGCATAGTAAACTAATTACGTGAGTCCTGATGCACACGAACACATGTACACAAAGCTTTCTTACCTTATACAAATTATTATAATATAAATAATTAATTAATAAATAATTATTCTCCGGCTTCCGGTTTGTAACCGGATTTACCGGTTTATGTTCGGAATTGTAATCCACAAAATCACAAATTGTCCATCCCGAAAACTGAACTACCAACAAACAGGTTCAGAACGACCGGCCCGGTTCCGGATCAATTTCCGGTATGAACCGGATTATGAACAGCCCTAACAGGAAGAGTAATCTGTTGACTTTTTGTCAAAATTGCTTGTGGAATCAAAACCCAAAGGTTGTCCTTTTCCATCTCTGCCATTTTTGTCCTAAATTTACGCCAAGACAGAATTCCACACTATTATATATGAATCTATCGCAATTTATCTTACCTTCCTAGATCCTTTAGCGTGACGCAATCCCTATCTCCTTCTATCTAAAGAATCTGTAATTCTCGATACCAATAGTTTCCCTTTTCCCGGGAAAAAATTCAGCAAGAACTGTGAAAGAAACCATTATCACACTCACCTTGTAAAGGCGATTAATGGGTACCCATGAAGAAGATCGATTGCTTCTTGAGGAAGGACTTGTAGAGGTTTTTATTCCTTTCCCTTTCGTCAAGTTGTCTTTTTGCAATCTCGTCTTATTGTAATGTTTTGAGCTTCCTGATTGGATCAATTACTGAACTCAAGCTACTGAACAATGTTATTTGACGTTATTAGAGAAAAAAAGTTGGTGAATTGGTCTATACTACAGTGAAAGATCGTTTTTTTTAATGAATATGTGCAGTGTGGAAGTAATGTAATCACTTGTTTCATCAAGGTTTCCTTTGATTTGATGGATCTGGTTTTTGAGAGTTGTGTTTGTTATAATGCTAAAATACTCTGGGGGTATTGAAGATGCAACTGATCATCAGGTATTCAGGTTGCTTGCCAAGGAAAAGAAAATTGTCTATATACCTTTTGCACGTTAGTTGATGTGTCGAGAATTTTGTGAGTTTATGGAATTGGAGCTAATAGTGTACTTACTTGAGATGTTTTGAGATCAGGTTATTTATCCGATGAGTTTATGGAAATAACTGGTAATCATTGTCTTACAGTTTTTTTTTTTTTTAAATCAGAAGATTAAGATAGTGAATGTTATCGTGGAGGTATATTTGTAAGTCAGTGTTGCTATGTTAACTTCACTCTATTCTAGAAATGCTTTATGAAGACGATATTGGATTCAAATATAATGATGGCTTTCTTCTTATGGTAGAGTGAGAGCAATGGACTATATACGGGTGATGGCTCAACAGACATAAAGGGGAACCCTGTTTTAAAGAGCAAAACTGGAAATTGGAGGGCATGCCCGTTTATTCTTGGTATTTACAGACTATTCACTCTTCCTGTTCCTGCTACTCACCATGCCAAATTTTTCTAATCTGCTATCATGTTGACAGGGACTGAATGCTGTGAGCGTCTAGCTTACTATGGGATTTCCACGAATCTTGTGAGCTATCTCACCAAAAAGTTACATCAAGGCAATGCTTCAGCTGCTAGAACAGTGACCACTTGGTCAGGCACTTGCTACCTTACTCCTCTTATCGGGGCAGTTCTGGCCGATGCATACTGGGGAAGATATTGGACAATTGCTGTATTCTCAACTATCTACTTAATCGTAATCTTCTAAACTCAGTACCACCTACAACATTTTTGTCTTATACTATAAAACATGTCTGCCGTCTCTCTTATTTAGATTGATTACATGTTTCTCACCTGAGCCTGTCAAACTTTTCATTATCCATTTAGTTTGCTGCAATTGTTTTTTTTGCTCCCTGTAAAAGATAAGTTTGGAATTATTATGGTAATAATTTTGGTATATCCTGTCCAGAAGTAAGCAATATACTTATAAACTGTGTGTCCACCGTGATCAATTCTGCTTAGGAAACTTACAAAGTTCTAAAAAAACCATTAATTACGTAATGGATTAGAATTTATTTAAATTGGCATTCTTATTTTAATTCAAACATGCCTTATTGGTTGATAACATCACATTTGAAGTAATTTTTGAGAAGTTGTGATACCAGAAATTAAATATCTTACTTGTTTTGGATCTTAAAGGAACTTGAATGGCCCAAGGATCTCGACTTTACCCTATGTTGTTACAGCTCCCTGCTCCATTTGCATGATTTGTTGTTTTGAATCAGAGTAACAAGTTGCCCCCTGTGTTACCTAGAGATAGTGGTCATTAAACTACGTTATTGCTAGCTCTTTTTAGGCCAGGTGAACTGTATATCATGCAAACAGAAGCGTCCTTAATTGCACTGTCCTACCTACCTACCCGTACTGATTTTTTCTCTTTATTTTTGAAGGGGATGGGTACATTGACTCTGTCTGCAACTGTACCTTTTTTTAAGCCTCCAGAATGTATTGACTCTGTGTGCCCTTCTGCTACGCCCGCTCAGTATGGAGTATTCTTCTTTGGGCTATATCTTATAGCACTTGGTACGGGAGGGATCAAGCCCTGTGTTTCATCATTCGGTGCTGATCAGTTTGATGATACAGATTCTAATGAAAGAGTCAAGAAAGGTTCCTTTTTTAATTGGTTCTATTTTTCAATTAACATCGGGGCTTTTATATCAAGTAGCTTGATCGTGTGGATTCAAGATAATAGAGGATGGGGCCTTGGTTTTGGCATACCTGCCGTGTTTATGGCCCTTGCTATAGGAAGCTTTTTTGCCGGGACTCCTCTCTATAGGTTTCAGAAACCTGGTGGAAGCCCGCTTACCAGAATGTGTCAGGTGCTGTCTGCATCGTTCCAAAAGTGGAATTTGGCTCCCCCAATTGATAGTAGCCTTCTATATGAAACACCAGATAAAAGCGCAATTGAAGGAAGTAGAAAGTTGCTGCACACTGATGAATTAACGTAATGTTCTTTTGTATCATATCTCTCTCATAAACTATCAGTGCCAATTGCCTTTTCTGCATCTGTCTGTTCCATCTGTTTGTGTGTGTATGGATTCCGATTTGGTTTCTGTAGAAAATTCCTGAACACTGATAATTAACGTAGCGTTCATTTGCATCATAGCTCTCTCATAATCTATCAGTGCCAGTTGCCTTTTTCTGTATCGGTTTGTGTCTCTATCTGTGTGTGGATTCTGATTTGGTTTCTGAAGCTATCGCATCTTGTATGCATGCTGATTGTCGGGTTTGAACTGTTTCAGAAGCTTGGCCTTGTTCTGCCATATTAATGTTGTTTGCATGTTTCTCTTCCATAAGGATTTACTTCATATTTTGATGTGATGGTTAAGTGATGTATATTTATTATAGTTTGCTCGATATTTCACTTCTCAATGCAGCATCATATCCCCAAGCTGTGAAATGTAATTTTGAGCTTCCTTTTCCTTAGCAAACTATTCCACCACTTTGTTGTCAATGTTTCTGCTTGTAATTTTACTAATGCTATTTTGTCATATCACACTGGTCTCCTTCTCAAAACCACTGTCCTATTTTTCATTAATAGGTGCCTTGATAAAGCTGCTTTAATCTCTGACGAAGAAAGCAAAACTGGAAATTACTCTAACCCTTGGAGGCTTTGCACCGTCACTCAGGTGGAGGAATTGAAAATCCTGATCCGCATGTTTCCCATATGGGCAACGGGAATTGTATTCTCAGCTGTTTATGCTCAAATGTCGACCATGTTTGTGGAACAAGGCATGGTTATGAATACTAAAGTTGGCTCCTTCACCATTCCTGCTGCATCTCTGTCAACTTTCGATGTCATTAGTGTCATCTTCTGGGTCCCAGTCTATGACAAATTCATAGTCCCTATTGCGAGGAAGGTAACAGGCAAAGAGAGAGGATTTTCAGAGTTGCAAAGAATGGGAATTGGCCTTTTCCTTTCGGTTTTGTGCATGTCAGCTGCTGCTATTGTGGAAATCTGTCGACTGAATCTAGCAAAAGAGCTTGGTATTGTGAATGAAGCTGTTCCCGTTCCCATGAATATATTCTGGCAAGCACCTCAGTATATTCTATTAGGTGCTGCTGAAGTTTTCACGTTTATTGGACAACTTGAGTTTTTCTACGACCAGTCTCCAGATGCCATGCGCAGTTTGTGCAGTGCACTGTCGCTGCTCACGACTTCATTAGGTAATTACCTGAGCTCGTTCATTCTGACTGTCGTTACATCCTTGACAACTCGAGGGGGGAAACCTGGGTGGATTCCTGACAACTTGAATGAAGGTCACCTTGATTACTTCTTTTGGCTCCTGGCTGGACTCAGCTTCGGGAATCTGGTGTTATATGTTTTCTGTGCCAATGCATACAAATCGAAAAAGGCATCATGAGGAACTGTGCTTTTCTTATTTTCAGGAAACTGTCTGTGATACAAGTTTCTCAGTTAACACTTTACAATCTCTCTTGGGAAGTAATAAGTTGCTCCAAATATTTTAGCTTCTTAGCCTCTTTGTAATTATAATACATTTCTCTGCAACTCTTTGTCTGTATATTATATCCTTCAATTCAATGGATCAAGAATTAGATCATGCCTTCAGCTCACTTTTGGTTGAAATACGTCTCTGCAGCCTCTCCGGTAACTTAGACGTTGATGGAGAGTAATAGGGTATCTCTTTGTTTGGTATTATGACAATCAATGTGTTCACAGTGAACAATTAAGGAGAACATGTAATTTAGTAATATCATGTATGGAACTTCTTTAATTCTTTCATCCCATGTCAATCTCTACTTTTCCATGATGAAGAATGAAGCGTGGTTCTCCACCACCTTTTGAAACCATAACGCCATGATCTTGGAAGGAGTCTGTGTCCAAGATGGCTTACATGGGTCGCACCCGTGCTCCATGAAATGGCAATGGTAACACATGGATCGCAACCAGGGCGATGGTAGATATTGACTTAATTCATAAATTGTAGAAGCATTCGTGAACCGTGAAGGATTTCTTTGTGCTATACGAATTGTGACTCGTGCTAAGAATAATTAAATTAAATTCAAAAGTTCTCATGAAGTAATTACTCATGATACATATCACATACTTTTTTTTTTTTTCGTATTAGTTCTCAAAAAATAATAATAATATCAATGTTACTTTTTTCGTCCGTCTTATCATATACAATATATTAATCATTATATCTGAAAATGGATGTATTGCTCAACAGAACTCAAAATTTAAGATGTTTGAGAAAATGTCTTATGCGAATATTGTGGTATAATTACCAACCTCATAAGTTATTATTCTGCTGATCATGTTTATCATATACTTTTGTTTATTTATAGTCAAACTAAATAACAAACGTTGTGACGAAGAAAAAAAATTCTTTGAAATTGCAGTCTAAATTTGAAAACTAACAACCGATGGAATCTTTCTAACATATTTCATCAATAAAAATGAAATATTTACTATTTTTGATTATCAAGTGAGGTGAATAAAGATAAATTTGATATTATATATAGTGTACGATGTTTAAACAACCATCCCATTAAATGTTGTTTTGCTTAGTTTATTATTAATTAAATAATAAATAAGTTTGTATAGAGGTTGACATTGGACACTTTTGGTAATCAATTGATACTTAACCCACAATTGATCGGGAGGACCATATGATTATACACAGTCCTAATGAGTCCAAGACAAGTCAAGCACACTCTTCCAGGACTAAAAAGTGATTAATCTTTTCCCCAGAAACACCTTTGACCCAAACACCAAATAAAATAATAATAATAATAAAATACCCAAATCACAACCTTTGAATAGGAAACATCATAACCACTTTATCCTAATTTTGCTAATTACCTAAAATTAGGTGCAATCCTAAATCTAATTCTTTTCCCTTACCAGAATCCAAACCAACAACAATAATTTTAAAATCTAATCTCCTAATCCAGTTTAAATTGAGATAAATCCGGTATTAATAGCACTATACATGATCCTATTTACAGTAAAATAGATTTCGATTCATCCATTTATTCTGTCTAAATCTCAACCAACTTTTTTTTTTTTCTATCCCATCCTTCAAATACTCCACACTGTTCCAAATTCTCTCCATCCATCGAACAAATTCGAAAAGATGGGTTTGAAATCACTTTTCCACCGGAAAAAGAACAAGCAAGCCTCCGATTTGCAAGCAATCATCTCTTCTGCAAGGCAAACTCCGATCCAATCCCGATCCCAATCCACCAATTCCAGAGCGCAGATCGAGGAGGAGCTCGAGCAAGTCTTCAAAAAATTCGATGTGAACGGTGACGGAAAGATTTCTGCGTCCGAATTGGGCTCGATCATGGGAAGCCTAGGACAACCAGCCTCCGACGAGGAGCTAGCGATCATGATCCGCGAGGTGGACGCTGACGGAGACGGATTCATTGATCTGAAGGAGTTTATCGAGCTGAACACCAAGGACATCGATTACGACGAGGTGTTGGAGAATCTGAAGGATGCGTTCCAGGTGTTTGATATCGATAAGAACGGGTCGATTTCGGCGGAGGAGCTGCAGGAGGTGCTGAAGAGCTTGGGAGAGGAGTGTACGTTGGCGGAGTGTAGGAAGATGATTAGCGGCGTGGATTCGGATGGGAATGGGATGATTAGCTTTGATGAGTTCAAGGTCATGATGATGATGGGCTCCAGATTTGATACTGTTGATCAACCTCCCAAAGAAATTTGATCGATTGATTGGTTGATTAATCGATCTAGTTTTCCATTTTCGGAACCTCTGATTTGTATAAGGGTAATCATGGTGATGATGATGAGGTGGTGTTTGTTTATGGATTTTCTTTTTTTTGCGTTCTCAGGATAATTTGTTGAGAATTCATGGTGTTTATCGTTTTTTATCTCATCATCTGGTATTAATGGGAATATTATATTCAGAGGTTATATATACAGTACTTAACTTTTATATTTTGTCATTGATGGAGATGGTTTTTGAAAATCTGTTTGAGTGTAGTATTTTATTCTTTGGTAATGGTGTCGTTTTACATTACTTTTTAACGCGAATATAATGTAGTTTATGTGGTTTTGTTTTTTTACGTATATACATTTATTTTAATGCAAGATAATGTAGTTTACATGGTTATGTTTTTGTGTCGTACGTATATTATTTTTTGACACGAAGATAATGTAGTTTATGTGGCACACGTATATTTTTTTTGGCGCGAAAGTAGTTTCGGTTTTGTGGTTATGTGTTAGTGTCGTACATAAAATATCTTTTGGCGTAAAAATAATATTGTTATGTGGTTTTGATGTTGTGTCGTATGTAAATTATTTTTTACGCGAAATAAGAACATTTTGTAGTTCTCCGTTTCTGCAAATAGTATGGAATTTCTTGATGTTCTGGAAACTAACTGTGACCTTTTGTGTTGCCAATTGATGCATATTAGAGTTATATGCTATTAGAAATGGATTCTGATGTTGACTGTATGTATTTGTAGTCTTACTGATAAAAAGAATTGGATGATTTTGTATGTTATTGATCATCAAGATTCTATGAGAAGAATATTCTTATGTGTTGATTAACTCATTATGCAATGGGCCCATAATTGAACACTTTGTTCTGCGTTTGCTGTATTTTAGTAGACATTGTAACTTTTAACCAGTTCTAAGGTTTTCTTCGTCTCCCCAGTTTTATGCCGTTGGAGCTGGGCACATGACTAGTATTCCACTAGACAATTGTCACATGTAGTTTAATATTCTAACTTTGTGTATTTTTTTAATAAATTCGTGTGGTTTATTAGAGGGCGGGCTACAAATCACTCCCACCTGATCTATTCGTAAAATTTGCCACCAACTGTTAACTACCACTCCACCCTGCCCGACTCTAATGACGAGTATATGTGCTTGTCATGCTGCCCGGGCTTCCTAAACTTAGATAGTGATATTTGGATTTGAGTTTGACTCACAAGTATTTCGCTAGACAGTTTCCATGACTTCAAATATTGCAACTTTGCGTTTGATGTTTATAGATAAATAATGCATATTGACGGTTGAATTTGAGTTTGAGATGGTAGGGGCTTTAACAAGAAGGTCGTAGTTTTCTTTTGCGTGGACATTAATGCCCGTGTCCCATAAGTTATTTACTTATATTTTTGCACTGTCATCATCATGTTACTTGACTTGACATTCAATAAACAATTTGTAGATCTTCTCAAACGTCATTAATCATTATGAATTGGAGTTGTTTTTGCACCGTGTCAGATGACTTTACACATTTGATTTCATTTACCCAATATGAGTTTTCTTTTATTGTTTAAGTTAGATATATGATAGTTATGTTGTGCTACAATCATGTAACGGTATATTATTAGTCTTCTTGTAATAATAAAATTACCTTAATTGAAAGGAAATAAATTATACTACAAATTTACGTGACAACTAAAATTTATTGTTATTTTGTACATGCAAAAGAATTTAACTCAACAATATGAACTGTACTGCAGACATAAAAAGTTTACTTAAACAATTGAAAGATTATAAATGGCTAGCGCTTACTAATAGGTTGGGAGTTCGAGTCATTCTTTTATCGTTTAAAAAAAAAAATGGTTAGTGGTTTAGTGTGTTTCATTTTTTTCTTTAGAAGTTGGTTAGTACTGATTGAGCTAGGAACCAACAGATATAACATAGATGCATGCCACAACCTCTTATAACAATGGCAGAACATAAATGTAACCTTATGTTACAGAACAGATCAAGGCTATTGACTTATATATTACTTACATAATGAACTCGAGGAAACAATTACAAAGTCAGAATTTTATTAACGTTTAGGCATGAAGTTTTTTTTGCCCTTTTGTGACCGACCAAACGTTATGCAGTATATCAATGTACATCAAATACTTGCTGACTAATTAACCACCTGCAAGAAAAGAAGGAAAATTGAATGAAACTAAACGCGAAAAGTGAAAAAGGAAGCTTAATTGGTTTTCAATTTTCCGTATTATATGAAGTTCTAGTCGCACCCATATATATCGTAGAGGATCGTGAGTGCTTGTGTAGTGCATTATACAGATTGAGAGTGAGTATGATACGCACCTTTCTTGCCCCATGATTTACTTAACATAGAGAGGAAAATGATGAGTATTGCCACAGCAACTACAACACCAATTATAATGGCTAGTGTTCTCTGAGGATCTTCTTCTTCGTCATCTTCTGCAGTAACCCAAAAAATAATATAGCACACGATTCATTTTCTTGAACAACTTTTAAAAGCGCGAACAAAGTACTATACTATGTAGTCTAAGTCACATTTTTAAATAGATTTGGTCTAGCACTGAAGTGAAAAGTGACTATATTACTAATGAAGTGAATAGCCAAATTCTCCCCATAAATATGGCAACACTCTCCATATGGTTCAGAAATTACACGTGTATTGTTGAATCCGGTTATTAATTATTATTATATTCATATGGCGATTGCACGTATTGGAACCACCCTAAAAAGATGTCCTACTAACTCATGCTACTTCGATCCTATATAATACTTAAAAACTGGAGAAAATTTGTATGATCCGACAGTGCATAAAATAGGGTGCAAAAAATTGATCCCTGTAGATAAAGGGTAGCTAACGGGTGGTGTATGGAGTAGAGTCATCTTTGTTCATCCAAATAAGACATGGTGCATAAATTTCCTCGAGACAAGTTGAGAAAGTAGCTATTTGCAGGTCAATTTCAAATTTCTCTAACTTTATGTTCTGTGGTCGTCAAAACTCAAAAGCCCCAACAATTAAAGACATGATAGACTTTAGATATACTTTTCTCTTGCACTTATCGTCTTTCGCTTTACAAGTGCTCAATAATTGTACTCTAAATCATAAAACATCATCCTAAACTCGTCATCTCACACCCCTATTCATAATTATTTTAGTTTCAAAATAGCAAATTCTCATTTTTTAAATTTGATTATTCATTATTATCATGCATGGACTCCTATCATGTCCTTATACTTAAACATGAAGTAATACATTATACTAATAGATAGATTCTGTTTTTCTTCCTTTCGTCTATGTTGTGACTACTTGTGAGGGTGAGATGGTACCGGTCAATTCTTACACGGACCACCCACGTTCACCCCTACTTCAACAATGTTTCTATATTATCGTATGTTGATCGGAAAAGTAAAAGTGAATTCTATTTCTTGACATAACATCTTCCACAGAGCATTACCTGCTGCCCTGCTCATTTATGTACACCTAAAGTGACTGTTCTAACAAAAACAATATTTTGTCAACCAAGTAGATCATTTGAACGGTAGAAAGTAAAAACACATCATTACGTTCTATCCTTGATAAAGCTAGCTTGCAAAGTTCAAAACTTTAGTGAGGTTGTTTTAATTTTCTAGCATTTTTTTCATCATATTCCAAACATACCTTCAACCTAGCAATTTGTACATACTAATACAAGACCAAATTCACCACTCAAACAAAACAAACTACCACCAACACACAACAAAATAACCAAACTGCAAACAAAATGAACAAAGCCCAAATTAACCATCTTACCACTTGAAGCGCCAAATCCACGCGCCCAAAACCGCGCGTAACACTTGCCCAAAAACATATCCCCTTGCAAAGACGACCCACACACACTCTTCAACCTTCCAATTGCCTCCCCCAAACAATCCTGACACTCGCCCACACTCAAATCCTCCACGCACTGCACCACACCCTGCATCCGACCCGACTCGCCAACACGAAAATACCCCCCACCACTCCTGCCCAAAGACTCCAACAACCCGTCCCTCCTCATAAACAAATCCGAATCATACCCGACCGACTCCCCACACTTCTCCGAAATCACGCTCTTGTCCTCCACACCGATGAAGTTCGTGTCCTCGTACTTTATGAAACACCCTTCCAACTGCAACGCTCCGCCGGAAGCGCCGTTGCAGTACGTGCCGATGCGGGAGACGGCGGCAGCGATGCAGCGGTGGCAGGCGGGGAGGGGGAGGGCGCCGCTGCATTGGAAGAGGCCGTAGAGGTGGTCAATTTTGAAGGAGTTGTATAGGGAGAGGGGGGCAGAGTTGACGAGGGAGGAGAGGATGGAGTTGAGGTTGGATTCGTAGGGAGTGTTGGGGGTGTATTGGGGTTGGGAGCAGCCCACGTAGATGAACGAGTCGAGGCGAGCCGTGGTGGAGGGTGGTGATGAGAGGAGGGTGAGTGTTGTGAGGAGGAGTAGGAGAGGCTTAGCATGCATGGTTGCTTAATTGTGTGTGTTTTTAGAGAAGTGTCATATAAGTTGGTTGTATACTATACAATTCCACTAGCTAGGGAAAAAGAGGAAAGGAGAAATGGAAAAGAAAAGCTAAGAAAATGAACTTGTATGGAAAAAACTTGTGGCTAGTAGTCATGAAGGGGTAATAGTAAGGTTAAGCTTTCCTTTTTGTTTATTTTTTGTAAAGATGATCATATTACATCTATGACCATATTACTAATTGATAGGATGTAGATTGATGATGTTATCGTGAGTTACTCATTCTAAAACTATCATTTAATTATGAAATTTTAAGGATTAGCACATTGTTCTCTTCCATACAATTAGATTAGATTGGTCACTTAGAAATAAATTGCTATAAATTGATCATGAAAATAATAAACCGATCACCAAAATAATTTTAAATAATTGTGACTAGTTACCTTGACACACAGCACCTGCGTGTAAATTTTTATTTTTTAAAGTTTAAATTTATGTTATAAGAAGTTAAAATACATCATTTTTATCATATTTAGTAACAAATGAAATACAAAGTTTGACATTGTTTAGTCTAAAATTAATAAAGCCTAAAATTGAATAAGTTGGGAAAGAAACTAGATTAATCCTAATCAAGTCATAAATACAATTAGAAAATAATAGTTAGGATAAAATAGAACTCTAGTTAGGACGTGAAAAAGAAAATATATCCTATTATTATTAAATTTTTTATAAAAGGCAATTTGTAAAATTTTATTTACTAATAATAGGAGTGAATAAATTAAATTATGATGTAATAAATGTTCTTTTGAGACTAATAACTGAATTAATATTTTTTATTTGAATTATTATAGAATATATAGATATAGATGGTACGTGTGGCATGGGACAGTGGGGTGAGTAGTTGCGTCCACTATGAAGAGATATGCACAATTAAATACACTCCCATGTGTAATCCACAATATATTATAATGTGGTTGGTAACATACTAACATCTTCTGCTTAATTCTTGCCTGCGTGAGTGCAAATGTGACATGGGAGGTCTAGCATAACTTTTCTTTTCCCCGAACTTTCCAATCATAAAGAACAGGTTGCTGCCATACTTGTAAAGGTCTTGGGACTGAGATTTTATATGTTATGCGGGACCATTTCTTATTAGCAAGACTTCCAAGTTAAACATTTCATTTCTTGAGCTCGACTCGAGATGTAATACATTTCGAATTCTATTGTATAAAGTTAATTTTTCGAAATTGAATTTAAGGGATTGATATCCCTCTTATTAGGAGTGTAAATGAACAAAATATTTATGAAAAAAATTGGTATTCCTTTCATCATGTTTTATTTCTTGGAGATAAATTTATAATTCTTTCATTATTGTTTAAGTGGCTTTTTAATGAATAAGAATGTTATATTTTTATCATAAAAATAGAATGATGGCTAAGTAGGATGGGAGAAAAATTGAAACTTGCATGCATGGTTTATTTTCCCCTACAGAATAGGATCATTTAAAAATCAATTATTTTGGAAAATAATTTGTCCACCACTTTTAAATAATATATGGGTATTTAATTTTATGTCTTTGATAAACCGGACAATCGAACGTTAACGAACGAACACGAACTTATTAAAATATTATCGAACTGAACACGAACAAAAAGTTAAGATGTTCATCGAATACGAACACGCACCAAACACGACTTATCGAACAAGCGAACGTTCGCTAAACTAATTATTCAGTTCGCAATACACCCCTACCTCCCATTATTAACTACCTCCTCCTCCTCCATCCAGTGAAGGGATTCCATACTGGACTCAACTTTGGGTCAGGAGCGTTGCTAATGAAGCTCAAGTTTGGGTTTTAATATTTGGGCCCAGATCTGATTTGCATGGACTGATGTGACAAAGACATAGAATATTCTCCAATAAAGAAGAAAGAAAGTTGAGAAATGGCAAGATGAAGGTTTGACCCGGTTGGTGAGGGAGTGAGATGTAATTAACGGAAACCACTATCTTCCAAAACATAAGCAAAACCAGTATAGAGTAGACCGTACAGTTCCATTCATCAATAACAGTCTCAATATGCTTAATTTAACTTTCCCTGTTCTAAATTAATAATCTCTCTTTTTTCCTTCACTTTCAAGCATATTTCTTCCTTTCAACTTTCTTTCACTTTCATTATTCCAACCACCAAGGAAACTGTAGGCTCCAAAATAAAGTTAAAGCTCTGTTTTTTTTCGTGAGAATTTCGCTGATATGGAGAGGGATTTTATGGGTTTGAAGGCCAAGGATTGTCCAGATGTTGGGGTTAAGGATGAAGATTCCAAAGGCTCTGGTGAGATTTTCTTTTGATTGCCACTAATTTTATTTCTTTATTAAGCTGGATGAACTACTTTCTGGTGATCAATTGAGGGTTTAATTTAATTTTTCAATTTCGTGTTATGAATTGGATGAGAGCAGAATTTGGATTTGGGTGCTTATTTGGGTATTGTTATGCTTATAAGGAATCAAGATTTAGATCTCATGCATAATAAGCTTCATGTTCTTTTCATGCCTGCTGAATTTTGCATTTGCCCTGTCAAGGAAGTGTTGGATTTGCTTCAGTTATTGATATAAGTTTTGAGTTTTAGTACTAGGAAATGGTTGTTTAACATGTAATATAAGAGTTTTTTAGATAATTTCAAGAATCTAGCCTAGATATGTTATTTATGAGTCAGTACATGAAAAGCAGGATAAATACTGCAGTAGAGGAACTGGCCACAAAAATTCATTAGCAATCACTCTGTCCGATAACCGATTCTTGATTTTTTTCAGTAATCCTTCCCCTTAGATGTTGAACAGATTACATGTTCGTCCGTAAAAGCAATAATAACACATACCTCCATCTATTTCCTCAGGAGTCAGTTAGTTCTCAAGTTTCAACAAAATGAAAATAAAGATTAATAAAGCATGAACACCATTGGTAGTAGCATGTATCTACCTGAGGAAGTAGATCTTCAAATACTGTTAGTGCTGCCTTTCATATCTATACCATTATAAATGTAAATGTGTCATCTCGTGCGATTGAATTTAGAAGCAAAAAAGTTAGAAGTAGCAGACAATAATCACGTAACCTTTGAAAAGCACTACCCTTGGAATCTCCATGAAGGAACAGTTCCTAGTTGTGACTCACTCAACCTCTCTTGTCCTTCCGATGACACATGCATTAAGTAATAGTATAACATAATTTTGTTAAACATGCAAGTAATGAAAATGACAACAAAATGACTGATTATTGAAGCTCAGTGCAGTTTCATTAAGGAGGCCTGAATTTGCACTCAGAATTGAAATCATGTGGTTAATTACAGCTCCCTCTTAGTAAAATGGAAAACCTATGCAAGGAAAGGAATTATTGAAAATTAGGTTAAAAATTATCAGACGGTGTGATGCTTCTGGCAGAGGATGGGATCAGACATGGTGTCTGGAGTATTTAAAGTTACTTCAGTGGAAGCAATGGTTTATTTGCCTTCACCTGAGTGTAGTAACTAGTAGGTATGAAGTTGGACATGTTTTGGAGCGATCAGAAACCCCGCGAGTCAAGTAGGAAAAGCTTAAAGTGATTGTAGAAGGTCTCAAAATACGACAATCTTTATATATATGGAATGTAAACATTGAGTGTTACTAGGTTTTTTGTGGCAACTTTCGGAATTCTAAAACATTCAATGCCTGATATTAATGTAAGTCGGAAATTAATCTGTACATATGTTTTCGTGCAAACTGTGCTAAAGTCGTGACTTGTGATGTACAAGAAATTCAAACTAATTTGTTACTATATGTTTCCTTGTGACTTGGGCTTAAGTTGATTAAAATTGCGCCTTTTGGTAATAATTAAACACTTTGTCATGAATGTAAGGTTTGGAACTCTACACATCCTATTAGGTATTTTTGTTGAACTTGTTTTTACTGAACTTATTGCTGTATTTTCCTGACTCTATGAAGCATCTGGAAGTAGCCCAGGTGTTCCATGGAGATTGCAAAGCAAGCTCTCTGCAGTTCCACATTTTACTTCTGTCAAGTCTGAGCAAGATGAGAAACCGTCAAGGATGATGTTTGATGCTGGTGCATCCCATGGACACATGGTGAGTTCTTATCCCTTTGCGTTTGAGCTAGAAATAATATATACAACAGGCCTTATCCTGGTCTCATTTTGTGATGCATGCATATCATAAACTTGCTTTTGTTTAGAGTACAGGTCAATTGAGGTCATTTAAATTTGAGCGAAACCTGTTGACAGGAGCTGGTGAATAAGTGTGTGATGATTGCTTCAAAAGGGTTATGTTTCTAATATAATTCTACGTTTGTATATATAATAATTGTGCTTATGCAGTCAAAAAAACTTATGAAAAAACATATCAATAATTTCCTTATCCTTCTTGATAGATGATTGCTTTTCTAGAGTCTTTCTTCTATAGTTTTGATTTTGACATTATAGTTAATGCAAAATATGTTCCCATTTGCAAATGCGTCTGATTACTGAAGATGCTGAAACTAAGCTAATTTTGAGAATCACCTCTGTAGGTGCTTCACAGTGGCTTTTTTTCCGGTGTTTTTAAGCTGAATAAATGCAAAGTTGGATTTCAAACACCCTGTTTTGTGCTTCTGCTACAAAAAATTAGCAATAGTCAATGAACAAGAATCAGTTTCTAATAAGCACTTAAAATACCTGAACAATTAATAATGGGAAGCAGAGTAATTCTATATAAACCAATCCACCTGGCATTTGGATACACTCACTATCTTTTACCATTCGTTTCCTGAAGCCTTATTTTTGTGGTTGCTCCTCAGAACTTTGATGGTGCTTGTGTGAAGCAGCAATCTGTTAGTGGGAATCATGTGGCAGCTCCTTATGCAGCTCGTAATTCATTTTCCCCTGTGGCTGGGGCAACTGCACCACGGTAAGAATCTGTGGCGACTTGGGCATGCCCATTTACTATTTTATTTGGTTATTTGGGTGTTGCCACAAAAGTGATTGCTCTTGAATCTCAAGTATAGTGTAAATCAGTTTTTTCTTAGCCCGTAAGGATCTAATGGATTTGAGTACAGTTATTGGTGTTGATATTCTCCTGTCATTTATTTACAACAATAGCTCAAACACTTTTCACGAAGGGTTGCTTACAAAGTCATATAATTGAAAGTTGAGATTATAATTTCAACTTTATTGGTTACATAAAATTTTGCAGGATTTATCCCAAGGCCGCAGAGGTTCCTACTCAACTGACCATCTTTTATGATGGAACCGTGAATGTCTTTGACGGCATCTCCCCTGAGAAGGTTCTCAATTTCTCTCTCTTTTACACGCTTCTATAATTATTTTTCCATTTAATCTGCAATAACTTGATAATCTACATAGATATCATAGATCTTGTTTACCTGTCATATTCTATAGGTTCAGGCAATCATGCTCTTGGCTGCAAGAATAGCTCGAGCAAAAACTGACGTGCAAACGCCTGTGTCTGTTCCAGGGTCTGGTGAACCCATCCATATCTCTACAGACCGGGCTTTAGCAAACCAGGCAATGGGCACACCTGTCGATCAGTCTGTTGTTGCAGTTGCTAATGAGGATATTATGGTATCTAATACCATTTCCATGTCCACCAATCTGGCCCACAAAGGAGGGGAGCCTCCTGTAATGGTAACCTCACCAGGACCTGTTGCCTCAACATCCATGCTACCAGCAGGTACTTCCTCAAATGGTATAAGTTGAGCTTTATTTTATAGCTTTAGAAAAAAACTTTAAAACTAATATGGCATGTTGCTTTAAGAGGACACTTGCAAGTCTTTTTTCAGTACAACAATTTATTTGCAGCAAGATCAGGGATCACTGCGATTTCACAACTTTCAACTCCTGTTCTCTATGGTTTATGCTCTTAGGTGCTAAAAGCCCAAACTGGTTCTATCAAGCTTCTTGCTACTCTTCCCTAAAATCACACTTTTATAAACACTACATTACAACTTCTTTCGCAGCTCGATTTGCAACACTATATAAATTCTCTAAGAAGTCACTTCTACGCACATCTAAGGTTCCTTATTTTTTAAGAACTCTATAGTTATATACACTGAATACTTGGTAACACGTGACCCTTCACTTATTAGCTATTGCTGACACACGCTGTGGTGATTATTTCCTATCAAAGTGATACTATGGTTCACACATTGCGCCACTTCTGTGCCCAGAAAAGGCTGCCATAACGCGTACAGCTTCCAACACATTGTGTGCTTCACTCAAAACCTTGCAATTTGTTTTTATTGCAGCTGTTCCCCAGGCACGAAAGGCATCCCTGGCTAGGTTTTTGGAGAAGCGCAAGGAGAGGTACTTTCATAAACTAGTCCTTGTAATCATCAACTATATTATCGATTCTGAGGTCCAATTATTTACGTAGTTGTTGTAGATTTGCGGGATTGGTTGGGCTTTGGGATTGCAGGGCATTGTGAATTTTGTGATTGATACAGAGGATCATCTCATCTCTTTATGTTCTAGACACAATACAGTACTGGATTGTGCAATACTTGACTAAGATCCAAGAATTCAAGATTGAAGATCAGGGATCTTGTGTTGATTTCTGGAGCAACAAGTTCTTAACAAAATTTTGCATTTTTTGCAGGGCGATGAAGGCAGCACCGTACAACCCAAGCAAGAAAGCAGGTAATTCTGCTACTCCTGAGTCAAACGGCAATGGATTTTCTGCTACTTCCGGTGTTAGCTCATGCTCTGCCTCTAGCAGCAAGGATATTAATAATGCATAAACCTAAAATCTACAATAGCACCCAAGTAGAAGATCGCTCTGTTTTAAATGCAACTCCAGTAATAGCCAGTACCTGTGAATCTATGGATAAGTACTGTAACCTGTGTCTTGGTAATGTTTATGTAACATGAAACTTGTTGTAAGTGATCGACGTAGAATAGTAGTGTGCTCGAGCTTCGTGAGGCTTCAATAAAACATCTTGTTTGATTGGGATTTAAGCACTGTTGTCCCTAGTACTACAATGTGTCAATGAAAAAAAAATGATTATTGTACTTCATTGTGTAATTTATTGTCAATTGCAATCTCAATTTGATGGTAATTTACATTACAAGTCCAGTTCTTGTTTCGTAATGTAGTGACAGTAAAAATGTAATCAACGTCATACTAATGTAAATTGGGAAACCTTGTGAAACTAACAAATTTCTGGCCTGTGTTTGCCCCCAACTAAACATTTTAAGCCTGTTTGTTATATTGTTGGAGCGTCGAACATATTGTAAAAAAAATTCAATTTCAATTGAAAAAGACCACTCAAATTCTATATCAATCAGTACCTTCCAAGAAATGGCATGGTTTTAAACATGTCGAGCAAAATCTCGAGTAGGGTACCTTGATTAAGTCATTTCGTTATGCTTGAAAGGATTCTCAAAATCCACACTAACCCCCAATATGGTCCCAAAACACTTTTAGCAACAAAATGTGGCCACATTTCAAAATCTATTGTTCTAACGTAAGGAATAGAAGACGCCACTTTTGGTAAGGTAAAGCAGGAAATTAACTAGCACCGCCCAGCTGTTGAGTATTCATCGTCTAACTTTTCTTTGTGTTTTTTAAGAAATATGAGTGGATAATAATAAAATAAATAAATAATGAATAAAATTAGTTAGTGAGTAATACTCGGACGGTCAGACCTATATATAGATAAATATATGTAAAAAGTATGAGAGAAAATAAATATAAATTAATTGGTATTTGGTATGTTAATTTATCATTTTATTATTTTTAGATTTTGTACTTACTAATATGTTACTCAAAAATGAAAAGTGAGTATTTAATAGTGGGGGTTTAATTTATATAATGAATAAGTTACCAAATCAAGGTATAATTTTAAGAGACTGGTTTAGTTTGAGTGAAAGATATTAATAAACTCACTTTTGTTCTTCTGGGAGGGCCTAATCAAGAACTATAGTAAGGAGATTAAAACAAGTTTTATTATGTAAATATTAGTTCAGTGTTGTATGGAGTAAACATTTATAAAAATAAATATCGGTTCTCTTTTGTGTTTGACTATTAAAAGACAAAATGATATTGATTCAAAAATTACTCAATAATTTTGAAAGCGAAAAAACATATCTGAAATTGTACTGGTACATAGATAGTCAGTATAGTGTATAGTATATAGTGAGTGTATTAGTGTAGTATCCTATGTTTATGATGACTAAAACAAACGTGGCAAGAAAAGAAGAAAATGTTTGGGTATATTTGCAAATAACACAAGAGTGAGTAGGAAAGTGAAAATCCATTCAATATGCTAGAATCCTCCCAACACTTGAATCTCCACCGTTGATCTTCTGACATTCCAGCTCTCATCAATGCATTGCATTCCATTCAGACAACATTAAATAATAATATTTCCAGTTGAATGACTTCAACTCAAACCCTCTTCACTTCACTTCAGTTTTAGTCCACTGTTGTTTCTTCCGTTTTCTCTTTACCCCAACAATGCCTTTCTGAGTTTCTTGCTAAGACTCCACCTTTGTTGTCCAAGAATTCAAGAAACAGAAATTGAAAACATGGGTTTGTTGCTCTTTGTTTCTCTTTTACTGGTAATGGCTTCTCCTGCTCTTGCTGCTGATGATGAAGGTTCGTGCTTTTTACTCACTCACTTGCCTTAACCATTTCTATTAAGCTTCTTTGTTGTTAGGTTTTATCTTCAGTATTACTTGTCAAGAAAGAAGTGTCTTTTATTCCTTGCTTGTTTTACTTGGGCCTTCTTTTTTGGTTTTACACCATCATTTCCAGTTTGAGTTATTTATTTTTTTTTGGATGAAATTTGTATGCCTCTCTGCTTATTGAGTTCTTTGGGTATGAAATTGCTCTTTTCTCTTGCAATTCTGTGTTTGCTGTAATTTAAGATTGTTGTGGGGAAGGAAAGATAGGATCTTGGAGGAAAAGTCTATTTCTGCTGCTAAATCCTTTACCTCTTTCTATATTGTAATCCTCTGCTTGTCTTTTTCAGTCAGATTTGAATTTTTGGTTATTGCATAACAGCTCATGTAGGTTTCATATAAAGTTATAATTCTACATGCGTAAAAGAATATTGTGTGAGGCCCAATACATACATACTACTGTGTGAGGCCATTTTGGCATGTTTTAGCTTGGGAGTCTGACGTGTCACCATGTGACTTTTAATATTTAATTGCATATGACATGTTTTATGATTGAATGATCTGATATTTGTTCCTAGTTTATGCAAATTGCGGTTTCTCCTTTGTCTGGAAGATCTGTTCTGCAGGTCTTTACTGCATTAGAATTATTAATTTAAGTAGACAAGATTCGTTGTTCTTCTTTAGCAGTTGCTTTTATGCTTTTTCATTGTTAAGACATTGTATCCCAAAGAGTAGTTAGTGTAGTTCATGTGAATGATATGGACAAACTTTTGATAAATGGCAATGTCTGGCTGATGTTATGAGGTAGAAGCTCCATCTTATATAAATTGACATGTCTCAGGAAAGAGGTGTTTTGCATACGAGGTGAACTCTTGCGTTCAATGTCGAGATCACATTTCATTTCTTCGACAGTTTGGTTGTCTATAACAAAGTTTTCTGAATATCCTGTGCTCTTAGTGGTACTTAAAGTTAGGACTGATCTTGCGTAAAGTAAAAAAACAACGAAGCATAGCTGTTTGGGAAACCAAATCATATTGCTAGTATTTCTTTAATCCTGCTAGGACACATTTACTTAATATTCAAGAGGTTCACAAGTGAAAATGAGTAAAACTAGACAAAATTTTGCTGGTGTCCTATTTTTAATGTAATCCCTCTTAAAATCATCCTTTGTTTTAAGGGAATGGCAGTTTATGGGTTTGATCGCTTGATGATGAACAGAAGATGTCAAGGGAACTGTATATCTGAAAAGAAAATACTATGTCCTTTATGGCAGTATCTGAGACAAATATGTAATAATAGTGGCCAGTGGGGGCAAAAGTTAAGCATAGGCCATATTCGTAGGGCCTACCAAGTATTAAGCTTGAACTCTTTTTCCACCATCATGGAAAGTTTGAAGCTGTTGCTTGCCCTCTAGATAACTGTATTTCTGTAAGGACATGATCATTCATGCCCCAGTATTAATCTTAATGTGCTTTCATAAGCTTCCTGCTGTTAACACCAAATCTGTTGAGTCATCGGATGGTAGTTATCTGTTAAGCAAATTCCACTCGCTTAACTAAAACGTATGTGTGCTGATTAGTGATTAATTATAGTTTTTGTGAGTACAATTTCTTTGACATTCCATCTAGTTTTACTATTAGATTCAAATGACCAGCCTACAGCTGCTCTTGTAGATGTATATGCATGTCTATGATGTGTTGAGGATTGAATTGGAAGTATGTCTTAGTATTGGTCTATGTTTTCCAGTGATGTTTATGTTCATATCTTAGTCAATGGTCTCTAGGCTGGTACTCAATTTTCTCATAGAAAAACACTAACCCTCCTCTGTTTGCAGCTGCTTTCATTGGCGTAAATGTCGGGACGGCACTCTCGGACATGCCAAATCCCACCCAAGTCGCGGCACTTCTGAAGGCCCAACAGATTCACCATGTCAGGCTTTACGACACTGACCGAGCAATGTTACTCGCTCTTGCAAATACTGGAATACGAGTCACTGTATCGGTTCCGAATGATCAAATACTGGGCATTGGCCAGTCCAATCTCACGGCAGCCAATTGGGTTTCTCGCAACATTCTTGCTCATGTCCCGGCCACCAACATCACTGCAATAGCTGTGGGATCTGAAGTTCTCTCAACTCTTCCAAATGCAGCTCCGATCCTTGTCTCAGCCATGAAATTCATTCACTCGGCCCTTGTGGCTGCAAATCTAGACTCCCAAATCAAAGTATCCACTCCACACTCTTCCTCCATAATACTTGACTCTTTTCCACCTTCCCAAGCTTTCTTCAACCGCACTTGGGATCCAGTCATGGTTCCGCTCCTCAAATTTTTGCAATCTACAGACTCATTTCTCATGCTTAATATTTACCCATATTATGATTACATGCAATCCAATGGTGTAATTCCACTGGATTATGCCCTATTCCGTCCTCTTCCTCCTAACAAAGAAGCTGTTGATCCTAATACGCTTTTGCACTATACCAACGTGTTTGATGCCGTCCTTGATGCAGCATATTTTGCAATGTCGTATCTGAACTTCACAAATATTCCCATAACCGTGACAGAATCTGGTTGGCCTTCAAAGGGTGATCCTTCAGAGCCTGATGCCACCCTGGATAATGCGAATACTTACAACAGCAACCTAATCAGGCATGTTTACAACAACTCAGGGACTCCCAAACACCCAGGAGTTTCAGCTAGTACCTTCATCTACGAACTTTATAATGAAGATCAGAGGCCTGGGCCTGTTTCAGAGAAGAACTGGGGGCTGTTCGATGCCAATGGGGTGCCGGTTTATATTCTGCATTTAACAGGTTCTGGCACTCTTTTGGCTAATGATACTACGAATCAGACTTTTTGCGTTGCAAGGGAAAGTGCTGACAAGAAGCTATTACAAGCTGCTTTAGATTGGGCTTGCGGGCCGGGAAGAGTTGATTGTTCTCCTCTACTGCAAGGCCAACCGTGCTACGATCCGGATTCTGTGGCTGGGCATGCCTCTTATGCTTTTGATGCGTATTATCACCGCATGGCTATGGTTGATGGTTCATGTAACTTTAATGGCGTGGCCACCATCACTACTTCAGACCCAAGTATGTTCTTTTATCTTTTACTTGTGTTTGTTCCATGCTATTGTTGATCCGTCTGAACTTCTTCAAAACAATAACAGAATCTAATATGCTCCCAATAACATAAAAACCTTAAACAAAAAGGTTGGTTCACTGACTTGGTATTTGTTTAGTGTTTGCAACTGCTACTTGCATATTGAGTACGATTTTCAAAGCAAAAAAAAAAAGAAAAAGAAAGGAAGAAAAGAAAATTCTTCAGAAACTGATTATGGAATGTGCCTCCTTTTAGAATAATACTGTGTTGAAACTGAGTTTAGGAATCTGGCTCCGAACTGAAATGTTACTTGTACAGTATACAGTTAAATCTTTTCTTTTTCTCATCGTTTAACTCCTATAGTCCTTAATGAACAGGCACCAAATTTGCTGACAAATATATTACTATATTTTATGCCTTATTCTTTCCTTAGGCTTAGTTTCACAAATATATGGTATGAGGCGTAAGCCGTAACAAGGCTTGTGTTCAAGAATTCAAATTTCAAGTTAACTTACACATTTTCATTTATCTTGTCTCAGGTCATGGTCCTTGCATTTTCCCTGGAAGGTATGAATTAGCCTATAAAGCTTGTTCACACAAAATACAGTAAATATTTTCAACATTGTGCCTTTACGTAGTTTTTCCTTACCGAGTTTTATTTTCTTGTAGTGGTGGAACAAACGGCACCTTAGGAAATGGCACTATACTTGCTCCATCCTCAAATTCATCAGTATCTGGTGCCCTCTCTCTATTTCACAACCATGAACAACTTCCTATGCATTCTGTACTCGGCTTAATCTTCTGGAGTATGGTATTACTGTAATGTTGATGCCTCCCAGACATTGTGTCCTGAGGCATTTGATCTTTTTGTCTAGTGGCAGAGTCTAACGCACCCAATTTTGTTCCTTGAAGAAGTGGTAAGCGTGGACATGGACGATCATGTAAAAAAGAAAAAAATTCCGAGAGCAGAGAGTTGTGGTAGTGAATTGATTCATTGACTTGTAGAAACAGATCATTTTGATCCTGGATTGTTTGATGTAATTATTATTCTTCAATGAAGCTTCTGTCTCGATTCCTATTCTTGAAATATATGATCTCTTACTAGTTCTGGGCCGATGTGTGCTGTGTTTATGTATATACCGTTTGATGAATGATAATCTAGATCATCTGTATAGTTTTAATTCTATCGGATGTCCTGAAGGGACAATGGTGGTTTCGATGATTGTAATGATATTGATATGGATTTTCAAAGTCCTATTTCATCTTGTCATAAAATAGTTCACAGACTTGTTCAAATGGTCATCAAACTTTGTGCATACAGTTGAAGAATTGGTCACATTTTTACAATACACTCAAACTGCAGTTGAGATCTGAAGCAACTGATGTAGCAAAGCGTTGCCAACAGAAACATTACAAATTTGAAACAGTGGAAAAACGAAAATCTTAAGAACTGAAAATGAGCTATTGTTTGTCCATTGGCCCGACTGCTGTCCTGAAGAGAAGAATGTAGACCTTATCGATTGAGAAATACAAGAACCCTCCAATGGAATGTGTGACATACGAGCCAAAGCTGGTTCCAACGATGCAATGCCAAGCCGGACCATACGTTGTGTCGAAATCCTAAAAAAAACACCAATGAAAATCTTTTACATTGCAACATTAATAGATAACAAAATTATTATCTAGATCAGGTCTATAATTACCCAACCATCATCATCATTACACATTTATGCAATACATTGATTTTACACATGTGGGAATTAAAGCATCCAATGTCAATGCACTCACAATCCCTATTTTTCACATCCGTATATGTTTGACTGAACTCACTTTTAGGCTTTTATTCACAATAATGTAGAACACACAACCACTTTAATATAGCTAATTACTGGACATTTCTGTAAAATTATGAAGTGGAAACCTGTTCTTGAAATATCAAGGAAATTTACTATTTTTCCTTCATATCTCAACAAGACAGAAACGATCCAATAAACAACAAGCAAACAATCAACAACTTGTTAATGGAGCAAAAGACAAATAAAGATTAGATATTGTCATTGAGATAGATATGTTGTCTTTTCTTTTTGTTTCCATGTTTAGAAACTAAACTAATAGATATTTTACTAGTAACATTCAAACTTAATCTATTTCTTCCCCGTTTCAGCATCAAACACTACGGCATTAACATCCGTGTCTAAACAAAAGTGTCCATTTAAACGCGACATAGAAAATATATAACACAATGTAGATTTGTAGGATTGAACAGAACATACCTTCTTTAGTGCAAGAGCAAGACGTTTGCTATCGACCTTAGTCGATTTCGAAGACTTGGAATCGTCGATAATCTCCCTGGCTGTCTTAAACGCATGATTCTGCAAAGGCAAAGGCATGTCCGAAGCTCTAACACGTACATTGATATGATCATGGTGTTGGTCCTGGTCATGAGCTTGCTCGTTCTTCTTCTTCTGTAATAGTAAGCTGTTCAAGAACTTGCTTCTCTTCTCCAATTCTGCTTCTGCTGCATCCATTAATTTGTGGCTGTTTTCATCCGCTATAATTTAATTCTCTCTCTATTGTTTTGTAAGTATTATGGGGTGTGTCATGTGTGTGAGTATCAATAAATGTGTCCAACAAGTGGGTATGTGTGTTTTTAGGACTTTTAAGGAGTGGGGCTGGTTAGTAGGGTTCCCGACAATTAAGGGTAATTGTGATATGCTAATACGAATGACACACATGTCTAGATATTGAAGCTTGGAAGACTAGACCATTTTCACACGTGAACCAAGATACTTAGGGGCTGATTGCATGGCATTTGAATGAGAATTTTGGTGAAATTGTGTTTGGAATGAAATTGAAATGGGGTATTTGAAATGTATTTTAGGCCAAATCACTATTCATCGAGCCAAATGAGGTCATTTAAATGCCTGGCCAATCAGCCCCTTACTACTATCTTTTATTTAAAATGTGATCTTTTGAAGTATTTTAGTTCGGAAAAACTCTTAATTGATTAAGTTTCGACAATTTGAATTTGTATAATTATTGGACAATTGTACAAATAAAGAATGTAATTTTCAATGTGTATAAGCATGATTAACTATGAAACTGAGGTCAGTTCAAACCTGTAGAAATTAACCAACCATAACAACAAACTAATCTGAGTTTAAGAAACGAAGGACATAAAAGTGAATGAATAGATATATGAGACAGGCAGAGAGTGAAAAGTGGAAAAAAGAGAAGATTCTCGAGTCCAATGTAAAATCTGGCCTATTGTGTGTTGTATTTGTGAAAAGGGGGTCACTAGAAAAGCTTTAGTGGCATGTTCAATGTCAGCTGCAGGTGTAGACGACAAAGGCGTTGGGAGATTGAAACAAGAGTACCCTGCTGGAAAAAAAAAAAGATACTATTCCATCCATCCATTTCACAAAACTTCATACAACTTCATACATTAAAGTTAACGTGTAATTTTATATGAAAAATTAAAGTAATAATAAAAAATAAATAAGGTGGAAAAAGTATAATTTTAAAGACAAAATATATAATTTTTGTGTAAAGTTAAGATTATTTATTATTTATTAGTGATTTAACTTTCTATTTAAATAATATATAAAATTTAATAAAACGGTTATAAATGATAAATGTATAATATTCGTGACCACTGCCACCGATTGTTGCGCCACAACCTTACCATTGTATTGTGATTTTCTTCTTGCCTATTATTGCCAACTTCCAAAGTCCAAACCAAAACAATTTTTTCCTCATTTAGTCGGTGTTGTCGAAGAATATTGTCTATTATAAGTCTATTATAGTTAAACCTTTAAAAAAAATTGTATCATGTAAACTCATATCTAATTACAAGCTACAACTTTTAAATAAGATGTGTATTACGGAAGGATCATAAAAGAGGTGTGTTAAATTTTAATTTTAAATACAAGTTAAGATTGTAATTTTAAAATTACGATTTAAAATTAATAGTGATAGTAATTCTTTTACATTCTTCTAATTTAAAGTCATTTTTGACTTGTTACGTTATTTTTGTGGCTATTATAGAGAGTCTAAAGTTACCAGGGAGCAATGGATTAAGATACTCCAAAAAAAAAAACAATGATTTAAGATGTTGGAGTTCAAATGGATCGGTTAGGTGGTCCAACTTTGGTCCATTTAAAGACCCTTTGAAAACGGGCCCGGATCCAGATATGGTTTGGACTTTGGACCCAGAGTTTATTCCTTCATCCCGATTTCATCTTTCTGAATTGACTTTTTTTGGTCCATCATTATCAATTTTAACCTCAAATTACTCTTAAATGACAATAATTAAATATTTAATAAAATTATATTATAATATTTTACATCTCAAATTTTTATTATATGGTCTTATTAAATCATTTACCTTTATAGTTTAGGAGCAATTTACGATAGTAATTGATAATGATTGATCCGGAAAAGTTAATATATGAAGATATGAAATTGGTACGAAGATTGTATTAAAGTATTGATGGGATTGTCGGTCCGCCATCAGGGTAATACCCTACCATTAACAACAAAGACTCTGCATATGATATTTATACATCTTCCCCTCCTCCGCTCTCATGAGTCATGACATTGTAATGGTATACTTCCCCACAATCATCATCATGTTGTTGGACACAAAACCGCCTCGTCTATATGTTATCTAAAGGTTGATTTACTATTGTTTAAAAATTACATACGAGTCCGTCCTTTTTTTCAATCCATGAGTTACTCCACTCGTTCTTAGACAATTTCCACTTTGAATTATAAAGTTGAATTTATTTGTGCTTTTAACTCATCCAAGATGATAAACCAATATAATGACAGCTTCAAATTCCATTTTCACAAATAAATATCTTTTTGGAGTTCAAATGTATAATCTGTCAAAATGTAGTGGGTAAAGTGTATTTGTACGAAAGCTGAGGGGCAATGGTTAAGTTGCCTAGAATATTTTAGCTAAAACGGAATATTAACAAAACATGGGCTTAAACTTTAAATTAATATCCTTTAACAAGTGGCAATTTGTTAAAATTTCAAATCGGGACAGTCACCTCCTACCCACCTTATCCACAAGGGATCGTTGAAATATCCCAAAATCTCACAAAATTAGTTTTTAACCACTTAATCCCAAAATCATCAAATTTTCAAAGATCCATGAATTTTACGTTAGGGTTCTTGCTTCGTGTCTGTAATGGAGTGAAACTGAAAATGTCAATGTTAATTTCCATTCACATCAATTTTAGTACATTAATCTTCAAAAGTATACAATGAGTTCCGGACAGATGAGAATACACAGGAAACAAACAGAACAGGTTTCTTCCGACAATACAAAGTCTCATTGATTAGTTCATATAGACTGTTTCTTACCAGCAAGCTTTGCAATGGAAATTTACACAAGAAAACACATTAATTAAAGCAGCATCATGGAATTAGCATTGTCACATTATTATCGATCGAAAAGGTTTGTGTAAGGCTACTGGTGAGTAGACCAGTCTATCCAATTGTTTTCGCTTCCAACACGGGGTATGCTGTTAACTCTTGAATACAGATCAACCTTGAAATTAGCCCCACACATTACTCCTTCACTGTCGATTCTCGGCATCGCCCGAAGCTTATTCATCGGATGCTCGAAGCTCATTAGTCCTGATTCGCTGTGGAATATGCATCCTGCAATATCGACCACACCACATTATAAGTATAAACGACGTACTATGGAGTTTGGTATTTGCAATGCTCAAATAATGTGACTAATGTCAATTACCTGCTGGAAATGGAGCAAAGGACTTGGCACAACCAGCTTTGATCACTTCCAGGTCATCGGATATAACAACCGAGCCATCAGAAGCTATACCCCAGTATAACTTCACACCTCCATCAGAACCCTGGATTACATTCGTAATGCAAATCAATTTCTTGTACGTCACACAAGACATATTTCATCAATCATCAAAAAATTCGAACTTGTGGAGAAAAACGTACCAGTGCAGTAAAAACTGTTCCAACCTTGCTGTCATAGACAACAAAAGCGAAACTACCCTCAAGTTCCTTGATAACCTGGTCAGCCGGATAAGGACCACGGTCGCGCAACGTCCTATATGCCTCGATCACAAGCATGGCCTCGTTTGCATTTCGTGACAATCCATATTGCCTGATTTGGGCACACAGGTTGTTCAATGTCCCCATGAATACACAGTAGATGCCATCATATGCACAGAACAACCTACAAGAATATCATTTGGTTACCAATCCATTTCTTTTGCTACAATATACTGGATAGTTAATACTTTTTTTAGAAACGGCCAAGACTACAACTACTCCCTACAATCTAAACCACCTTATGCCTCTACTAGGATCGAACTACCTCCTCCTTACCACTCCAGCCCCATTCCACCGCACCACCTTATACCTCCCCTGATTAGTTAATACATGGTATACCATTTAAAGCATTATCGGTCACTACGACGTGCTGTAGCGATGACTAAACATAATTCTGCTCACCTTTGGGTGCGATTAAGAAGGGACTGATTATCAGGACGAACATACGCAAGCACAGCAGCATCACCAAAGCTCATCGAAAAGGCGTTAGTGGGATGAGCAGCAAGGAACTCCCTGAGAGTTTCTTCAGGACTTTTGGGAACGCTGTTGGAACCAACCCTGTGAGAAGCAGGGCTCTTCAGCTCTTCAGGTGGATGAGCAAACGCCTTATGAAATATAGCCAACATTTTCTTGGTTTCTTTTCTTGTAACTTAATGAGTGTATGTTGATTGTTGAGTAAAGTAAGTTTTAAATAGAGAACGATAAAGATGGAAGGAATATATTAGGTGCTTGGAGAAGTTGTATATATACTAAAGATAGAAAGATAGAGGGGTAACACTAATGATGCAGTAAAGTGAGTAACATTTGGATGAATGAGATTGCCACGAGAGTTAGATGGTGTGAGGATAAGGATTGTTATTACTGAAGTTGTTCATATTTCTGCTGTCTGTCTTTATCCATTTGCAGACTTTTCCGTGTTATCCTTCCTTCCTACTGGAGTACTGGTAGCTATATACCAGGGGCAGTCCACCGGTTTATTACATTACATCCCAAAGAAATCATTGTCCTTCAACCTTACCCTCCCTATATGCACCTACCTAACCATATTAATATCAAGGAAAATTGCTAAAAGACCCTGGGTGTGCATTAAATTACACGTAAAAGCTGATATTCGTTAAGAGTTCATCATTGTTACGAATGGACTATATCACCTGGTTATATATTGGCTGGTTAGATATTGTTAGATAATATTGTCGGAATACAATTTGAATATCCTTGTCCCAATTAAAATTAAATTTTTAGTGTACAAAAAGTTCAATTTCAGTGATGAGGAGTTGGCCGCTCAAGCGGTATGACAAACAACCCCAATTTAACGTACTTAAATGTTAACTAATTAGTGTAAAAAATATTATATATGACATATTTAGCGGAAAATAGGGAGTAATAAATAGTCAAATTTTATTATAAACAACATTGATCTTTATAGGATAGATTTTCTTCATGTAATATTATATTCAGGCCGTTGGTTCAAAGATTTAGAGGTCCCATGTGAAATTTAAAATTGACCCCAAACTTATACTATATTTTAATGATAACAAAATATTTTACATAAAATTTGAATCACATTTCTAATAAAATAATATACTCCCTCTGTGTCAGCTTCATCTTCTCGTATTTAATTTTAATATGTTCCAACTTCATCCTTTTACCCTTTAAATAGAAAATATATCTCCACTTTCACTTCTACTTTATTTACTTTTTATCTATTTATCACCATCTCACCTAATTTATTCATTTTTCTCTTAAAAATTGTATTCGGTCCCGCAAAAATATGAATTTTGAACGGAAGAAATACATAATATATCATTTTTAAAAATAGAATACTGCAAGTGTTATTCGAAATAAAATCATCAAGTATTAATTATTTATAATATATTTTTATTCATATTTTAAATTCCTTATTTTTACCATGATACTAAATTAAAATTCTTAAATATTTAATATCCTGTGCGGTTGAACATACAACATGAATTTAATGCCGGCCGACTATATCATTGAAGATTTTTATGTAATACTATCAAACTTGTTCCTTACAAAATGTAATTATACTTCAATAGTTTAATTAAATGTAAAATGTCAATTTCAATCCTCTAAAGGTGGAACCTATATATCTTGAACAATTCTAGTTTTTCTTTCATCTCTTCGAGTTTGAGTAATCCAATTTTCTTTCTTTTCATTTATGTCAATTCGTTTCAATAATTGTACTAGGATATTGTTAATATTTTAAGTACTTCTTAATAAAAAATACTTCTTTTTCTAGTCAATGACAAAAGCGATTGATGGACAATTATTGAATTTTCCTTTATATATAAAATGTACTATAACAAATCATGAACACTTTAATACTAATATTTTTAATAGACTATGTAATCCTAGTTAGATTAGACATATCTATATTTATTAGAGTCCTAGTTAGATTAGTCTTATTCTTCTATTAGACATAGCTTATTATATTTTGTATATATACCCTACATCATTCTATGAATAAACACGATTGATTATTCAATAGTTTTACATGGTTTCAAGCCAGGTCCCGACCTCACGTCAATAAAAACACCTTCTTCCTTCCCTCTTCCACCGCCTGTTGCCTTCAACCTGCTCTTCTTCCTTTTCTTTTTTCTCTCTTCCTCTCCAAACAGCAACCTGCAATCTCGATTCCTCTCCCCATGCTGATTTTCGATCCCTTGCCGTTTCCCTGTCCTCAGATC
>JAYMSP010000273.1:0-61921 GCA_036897095.1 Plantago elongata | reverse complement strand
CCTAGATGGAGCTTCCAGCAGGAACATAGCCTTCCATGGAAGCTCCATTCAATGGAAGGAAGAAGAAGATGAAGAAACAATTAAAATTTTATTTTTTTATTTTTTATATTTAATATATCAAAATTACATTTAAAATTACATTTATAATTTTTAAGAAATTATATATATGTTTTCATTAATTTTGAATTTGTTCTTTTTTTAATTTCAGATATACGAAAATAATGTTCGTATACGAAATTTGGTGGGAAAATTACAACTCCGGCTGACACATCACCAAATTAATCGGAGTATTAAAATTACATGTTTGTTAACTAATGTACACAAATTGTTCAGTGTTGAAGTAGCATATCAAAAAAGGCACTGTCTCACTCTGTTGTACCAAAAGAAAAAAGAATTCTCGACATTTTAATATTGGTACTTTATGTTTCATATTTGTCCAATTTTGATCCTTCATTAGTCATACTTAACAAAATCGTTAATTTTGACCGAATTAGTAAGAATTAGCGTGAATTGGTCGATATGAACCATTACTTGCGATTTGGGGATGAACCATGTTGTTATGCGAGTCGATCCTTATCGAAGGCTCGACTCGATAAGTTATTTACAGCCGAATCGAACCCCAACTTCATACTCGTTTCATTATCGAGTCGAGCTAGGCTCGGCTCGTTTAAAGTAACTATTTTAATAAAATTATATTTTGTATACGTCTTTTTCAATATTTTTATAGCAAAGTCTTATTAAAGTTCGATAAAACTCGCTAATACTTATATTTTTTGAGCTCGCTATCTATTATTCGAGCTCGAATTTAAGCATAATCTTTACCGGTTTAAATAATGAGTCGAGCTCAGGTTCAATTCGATTGAGCTCGAGATCGAGTCACTTGGCTTGTTAAAGTCAGGGGACAATATTTGCCGGTCCCTGAAAATTCTAATTCCCGCTCGTGGTATTGTGGTTCGGTGGCTGTAAAATGATTGAATGCGAGAAAGATAAAAATGATTTCATTTGTATGTAGCGTATATGACGTTGACATAAACACGTCGTACTCCGAAATTGACTACTCCTCGTTTGCGCATTATGTAGTCCATCGTCATTGATCATTATGTAGTAGCACCACTTATAAAGTTATAATTGTCTTCTCTCTACTTAATCATTACCACCTTTTTAGGTTTTAAAACCTCTCTTACACAAGGCCGCGGACTAGCACCGCATTAGAACGACTCCTCACACATTTTTAGCCATACTACTATTATACCCTGTAAGTCTCCTTTTTTAAAACGATAAAGATTATTCGAACTCCTAACATATTAATTGGAGTTAACACGTCAGGGTAATTCTCCTTTTCTAAAACGATAAAGATTATTCGAACTCCTAACATATTAATTGGAGTTAACACGTCTTGTCAACTACGCTACACCTCATGGTCTATCCCGTAACAGTAATCCATATAATATCCTATGGAATTATTTAATAACCAAAGTGAAATCCTTTGGAGTTTAATTAGCTATTTGTATCTAAATATAGGGGATTTTTTTTAAAGAATATATCATATAGACGGATGACTTTTTTTGATATACTGCACAATGATAATGTATTTTTTTTATACTTTATAATGATTATTCACTTAAAAGATATAATCCGATCATTTTCTTCTTCGATTTATAATTAATTACACACGTATTAAGTATTTCAAACGTTCAATAGAATGATTTTCCATGGTACACTACATATAATTTGATTGAATCCCACATTCCACATGAAGATATGGATAATGCTTACAGCACAAGAGAGCACTAAAAAACATGGTTTAATCTAGCACGGAAGTCACTAAAAAAGAGTTCACAACACTAATCATGCAACATCGATTCTCCACACTTGTATTTGTTATCCATCATTCGGAACATTATTTGTTCCTTTTCCATACTGCTAACCACCATTAATCACTCTTTTTGTTTTGTTTGCCACCAAACACTTTCTTTAGCTATTATAATATAGTCCCCACCCCACTAAAAAATTTCCATCGATAAATGTAGAACACTTCTACGACAATCGACTTTTCAAGGTAGTAGAAGAATGACATGAATAAGGTGGGTATATCATACACCTGGGTAAGGCCGTAATAACCCCAAAGTTTGATGTGTTTGTTCCCGGACAATTTTAAAACAAATAATAAACTGTAAAAAAATTTTATTCATGCACGAGCGATGAAAATTAAAGTATGCGGATTAGTACATATGTTGGTATTGCATTGCCAACATATCACTTATAAAACGACCCATAGCAACTATGTTGGTCATCAGTTACAAATTCTATGAGCAACATTCCAACATGGAGAGAGGGAGGGAGAGAGATTGATTTCTTCCCAAAGAACTTTTTAAACCAAAAATTAATATTACTTTATTTTAATTTTTTTTTAAAACAACAAAAAATTATATTAATAATACAAAGAGTTTAAAAGAGCATAAGAAATGCTCGAAATTCACGTCCCAATATACATCCACACCCAATACATGCTATCATAACAATACAAAGAAAAAGTCCAATGTCCAAACCAACACCAACATTTATAGATAGGCACAACGGGACTCAAGTCTTCACTCCAAAACCTACTGCTTCGCAACTCGAGTCCGAGACCAAATAGAAATCATCACAAGGAGCAATATCAACGGGAATCATTAACATTCCGGATTCCACAATGTCCCAGTCAAAATGACCACCAAAAAACGGCCCAAGAAGAAACCACCTTGCACCCTCAAACCCCATATGACACAGTATGTAGTAATTATGGTCAACCCTTTCATATAATATGTCTGAATACAAAGTTAAGTCAAGAATTAAAAGTATTGGATTAAATTGACCCAAACGAGAATTAAAGTGGAAAAAATACAATCTCAACGCACAAAATATGGTAAGAAGTAATATTCCACCATAGCTAGTGACCAGTATCATAATCTATCATGTGAGAATGATACTGTGGAAAACTTTCTACTTCACCGTGTGTCTTCTAGTATTATGGTTTGTGCCTTTAGTTATAAATAAATTGATTTGCAGCATCAAATTTTATATTAGAGTAATGGAATACAACATTATGATTGATCCATTTCTCTGAAAATTGATGAGTCGTTTTATATTTTGCTACAAATCTTATGATTTAAAATGTATGTAGACACTAAACTTATGGCTGAATAATGTATGTAGACCAAGCACAAGTGTTTGATCCTAGATATGAGATATTTGTAGCTACTCCTCCTAACTTTCTTATATTCATTTTATTATTATTATTATTGTTATCTTAAAAAGTTGCTTTTAAGAAAGTGATATTTTTAACTAAATGAGAGATTAGTTAAATATTATGTTCCACTAAAATAATTTAATTCCACTTGTAAATATCCAAACTTGTGATTGATTATGGTGCATTCCATTCTTTCCATTTTCATTTAGTTTTTTCTTTATTCTTTTTTTCCCTCAACATACATGGATGGTGGGCACACCGCATACTACTTTCATTCCATATGATATAATAACTCAATGTATGCCCGACCGAAAATTCTATCAATATAGGCATTTAAAAAAAGTGAAATAAACATTGAATTAAAGAAAGTTAAGTAAAACGTATATGCATTACTTTATACATATTGAACATATATGTGTTAAATACAACATGCTAGCTAAGAAAGTGTGCGCTCATAAACAAAATTTATTGGTATCTTTACAAGCTTAATGAATTATATATTTACCTTACGTTTAAGAATTTATTTTATTTATTTATATATACTTTCAATTGAAATTACAATCAATATAATTCAAAGTTTGCTCAAAGAGATGGGGTACTTCTCATTTAATTCTTGACATTTAGCAACAATAATGCAAGTGGTTATCAAGAAGTTCCATTTTCACAAATCTTTTAAAAGATGAGCAATAAAATATTAAAAGTGAGATACGATAATAAAATATATAAGGATGAAGTGATGTAATCTAAGAAACAGAGGGAAACAGAGACACTCATGAATCTCAAGTGACTATCAACTATTATAGCATGCGTCACATAGACAAACAGTTGCATACACTTGTAGGTGTTTTTCAATGTTACTCAATTCTTATTATGATATATGTGGACGGCCCCATTCTAATTTCTAAACAATCGATTTTATAACGTCACATTGGCTTTACATAATTAACTTTTTTAAGGGTATGCTAAGTTTATGTCATTGACATAGTTTTACGGATCAGATCATTATCCTAACTTGAATCATACATGAAGAGTCCTTCACATATGTGTTGAGCTAGCGAAGATGTGATTATATACATTTACCTAAGTGTCACGATGTATGTCAAATGAGATCGCGATTTTAATTTTCATTTACTAATATTTCCTCTTTAATTTTTTATTTTAAAAAATATTTATTATTGCTTCTTTTTATAACATTCACATTTTGATATATATCAAGTTGTTTGTAATTAAGCAAGTGGCCGGCCGGTAACAACATGTATTATATTTCTAGTGGCTCAAGTTGATATTTCGTTAGTGGCTTCATGATTTTCATCTAACGCAATATTTCGTGTGTGGTAATTAATAAAGTTCATTCGAGTGAACTTCACCGAAAATTCCTGGAGATAATATATGTGGAAGTTCATACCGTGTTACACGTTAAAAATGTTCAGCTCAACAACTCAAACACTGTTAATGGGCTTGGCGACATAAAAAGTAGAAATGGAACTGACCGATGGCGATGGAAACATACATGTTGTGAAATAATTGATTTGGTTATGGTAGTAATTGTAATGGACTAATGGGAGGAATATTCGGGTGATGATGTAACATTAAAGCAGAGTCGAATGAATTTTGATGAAATTGTGTTTGGAATGAAATTAAAATGGAGTATTTGAAGTGTATTTTAGGTCAAATTACTGTTTAACGAACCGAATTGACCGATTACAATTGTTTTTCAAACAGCCCCTTAATACTCTTGTAAATTTTTTTGAGGTTGTAATATATTTTTGTCATTTAAGAAAAAAAGAAAGTATGCATTTGATTAAAACATTATAATAATTAATATGTTCAATTCAGCCACGTACTGGAGTTCAAAATTTCACTCATAAGGAGTCATATGTTGAAAATTTTGGAGTCTTGCATGTGTCAAATTGTTTACAAGAAGAAGGTTATGTTATTATCACCTTGAATAAAATTAAATTTATTTATGTTATAAGAATTAATCAAGTAAATTTAAACTGAAATGAATTTAAATTAATAGTGTTTGATAATTTCCGCAATATGGGAGAGAAGAAACTGTATTAATAAAATGAATGAGTTTTGGAGAATGAGCAAGTGTAAATGAGCTGGAGGAGTTCTTTATATAGTTAGTAAAAATATCTATAACTGATATGTACAACTTGTGTTTAGAATTGTACTATCTGAGTCCCTCAATTGGTTAAGTTTCCTACGTTATAGCTAAACGTGAGTTTTCAGAACACTCTTTCTTCTGTTGTTGAGAATGATGTGTATCTTCACATCCCCACAAAATGAGAGCGCGTATGTGTGTGTGTGTGTATATATATATATGAAGCTCAGCGTTTACATAATGACAACACGACAAATATAATAACTATATAGTAATCATTTATATAAAAGGTCGATCTATATGGTAAGGAATCAAGATTATATATGTTAATAATGATGATGAAAAAATGTATAAATAAAATAATAAATATGGAATGTTTTATTCCGTTGACATTATTAATTGTATGTTAGCTATATATGGAAGCTATACAATTATAATTGTTTAATTAATTAGTATTTATGTTTAATTTCGTTTACTAAGGTCGGACAAAATTTATGCGTGTTATTTATGTTTAATTACGTAAGTTCAGACAACATTTACGCGTGTTATTTAAGTTTAATTCCGTTTACTAAATTCGGACAAGATTTACGCGTGTTATTTAAGTTTAATTCCGTTTACTAAATTCAGACAAGATTTACGCGTCTTATGTGTTTAATTCCGTTTACTAAATTCAGACAAGATTTACACGTGTTGTGTAAAATATGATCGAAAATAAAACCTGGAAAAAAAAGACGGTTTATTTACCTAAAATATATTATAAACGTATTGTATTGTAATATCTGCAAGAATAGTGTAAAAGTGTTGTAATGTAAACGCATTCTATATTCGAAATATATATTATAAAAGTGTTGTAATGTAAACGCATTCTATATTCGAAATATATATTATGTAAAAAAATATTATTGATATGAAAAAGGAATATTTATAATATACTAATATAACTTATTTTCATGCATGCTCAACAATACTGGTGGTAAGAATATATAGAAGATACTACTACAACTTAATTGATTATCTTTCCTAATTATGTTGACATGCATTTTCATTATATACTCACCGTCTGACCCAGCTATTCACATACAATTTTCTTTCAAATTCATTCTAGATTTCAAAAATCATGATGACAGAAAAAACGCAGCCGCCATGAAACCAAGAGGACGATGTTCACCGATTTGCCAAGCGAATTGCAAGTTAAGATCATGTATATGGTGTCAATCAACAACATTAAAGATTGCAAAACCGTCATTCAATGGTTAAAATTTTATTCATCTAATTTTATAGTCATATCTTCTTTATTGTTCCGATGTTTTCAACTTATTTGAATTTTTTTGGTTACCAGCTCCACGAAGTTCAAAGATATAGCCAAAGTGCTAGGATTTTATGCAAATGTATGGTTTAACGAGCTGCCTAGAAACAAGTGGAAAAGCTCTATATGCCGAGGTTGAATTCATGGCAATGTGTACAGTTGCCGGCAATCCGAAAAGCTATCTAAGAATTTTAGTGGTAAAGATACACCTTAAATCCTAATCTCGATTCTTTATGTACAATGGTTCTCAACATAACTTTTTTAATTCAACAAATTTAAATTTCAGACTGATGTGTTTGAGTATAACGACTTCAGTCGGATGGACTACCTATTGGATAAGATAGTTTTTGTCGGTCACTGTTGGTCTAGATAACGACGAAGGAAAAGACTAAAGGTGGGTGAATAGTATTTTCAAACTTATGTCGATAAACAGTCATTCTCAGAAACGGGTAGGTTATAATGTGTATGTGTGTGTTATGCTAGAATGTAAGTACAATAAAGTAAATAACCAACAATTTATAGTGGTACTTGGAGGTGGTGTAATCCTCCAACTAGTCCACTTCGGCCTTTCTGAGACCTGAAATTCACTAGAACTAACAATTATGTTCTCCTTACAATAACTCATATTCAAGAACCCTACAAACAAATGGTTCACAATCAAATGTCCCCCCTGAGTTTTTCCCTAGCTCCTCGAGCCGAGTACTTCCTGTACTCAAGATAACCTCAGAGATTTTCCTTAATTTTCCAAACCGAAGTATTTCCTGTACTCCACGCCTGGATGATGTTGGTTATATGATGATTGTTAGATAATCTTCTCTTTTAGCTTTTCAGCTATGATTTCAGAGAGCTTGAAAAGATTACACTACTTAATATATTTGTTCAGTATATGGTAGGTTTCTCCTTTCTGGCCCAAGTGTTGGTATCCGTTCTGGAGAATGAGCTTCAGAAAGGGTATCCGAAAGTTCAACCTTTTACGAATAACAAACTCTTGTTATAGGTTCAGGACACTTAGAACTACTAGTAATTCTTCGAGCTTGATGGTCGCAACTGTAAGCTTAGATAATGGCAGTATGAAAAGCTTGAGAGAATACTTGTTTGATATGAAAGTATGAGCGTAGTTCGTGTATGTATTTCTCAGCTTCTAAGTGGTGATACTTATAGATGAATTTGAGAGTCATTTGCATAGTATTCATTAAACCTTCTCAGAATTCAATCTGTTGATATATCGAAATAAGTACTCAGAAGTCCTTTTTCATTTTTCAGAGAGGACTAAACTTGATATGGTTGGAAGGTACTTTTATCCCTTTTTAATAAATTTGAAAAAAGTAAGACCGTATTCACGAAGGACCTCCAAGCTCCTTCTTCTTCAAAATTATATTAGATTTCACTTGATATGGTTGGAAGGTACTTTTATCCCTTTTTAATAAATTTGAAAAAAGTAAGACCGTATTCACGAAGGACCTCCAAGCTCCTTCTTCTTCAAAATTATATTAGATTTCACTTGATATGGTTGGAAGGTACTTTTATCCCTTTTTTATAAATTTGAAAAAAGTAAGACCGTATTCACGAAGGACCTCCACTTGGAGAGAGGATAAGTTTTGCAATTCACCCATAGTAAAATGATGATGAAGAAAGGGCCTTTCGTTGTTAATAATCTTGTTTGCATAGCAGCTCGGATGCTCATCACATTGGTGATCATATATCAATTGTTAATACCAGCATCAACATTTGATCATTGTGATATGTACCTGCCATGATCTCTAGCCTAGCCAGATATCACAAACAACTCTCAAACAGTAACAGTTTCACCAAGAACTTCCAGCACTGCCCCATGCTCGATAAAAAGCTGTGACATACCATACCTAGCTTGTGTGGGGCATATATAGTGACGAATCTTTACTATATCAAAATCAAATACAGCACACAATGACACCGTCAGTGATTTCGGAGTATTCGGAACTCCATGCAGCCGGAAGCGCCATTCTGCAAACCCAGCAAATCTGAACACTGACATTCTCACTCGGAAACGGAACTGGAGCCTTATTCAGATCTATTCGGGAAACCTTACGCGGTGCAGGAGCCTTGTTGCTGTCAGATGACATTAATTGCAGGAGAATTGGATTGGAGATGAAATTGTGTAAGGGTTTGCTCTGTACAACAATTCAATATAATCGTTGCATTAGGATAAATTTGATCGTCAACTAAATACATTCATTCCATTTGTTTCATTTAGTAATGCTCCAGCTAATACTTACTTTAAAAATAAAAACTAGTTTCATCAATTAAAATCCAGCAAAATTACAGACCTCAAGCAAGAGTGTTGAATGCTGAATATTCTCATGCAGCACTGCCCTATAAATATTCGTTGGAAAATCATCTTGTTCGCATTGTTCCTCCATTCGTTGGTAAATTTATAAAACATATAAATGTTGAGTCAAATGTGTAATAAAAAACAATGAAATGAAGAAGAGGACCAAAAATAAAAAGCAAATTCACCAAAAATATGGTTGGCAGGGCCTTTTTATGTAAATACATAAAATATAAGACTGTATTCGCGAAAGACCTCCACCTAGAGAGAGGACCAATTGCAATTCACCATACTAAAGTGATGATGAAGAAAGGGCCTTTCATTGTTAATAATCTTGTTTGCATAGAAGCTCGGATGCTCATCCATTGGTGATTATATATCACTTGTTAATACCAGCTTCAACATTTGATCATTGTGATATGAACCTGCCAAGATCTCTAGCCTAGCCAGATATCACGCGCAACTCTCAAACAGTAACAAGTTTCACCAAGAACTGTTTCTCAGACAAGAACAGTATCACCATAAGAATTTTTAAAGAGCTGTTAGCTCTAGAAAACGAACGTAGTTACTCCTTCAATAAATCCTCGTCCTGTTGCCATCAGACGCCAACAAGCCCTCACAACAATTCAATATACCTGTTGCATTAGGATAATTTTGATCCTCATTTAACTTCTTATAGAAAAACGTGTTGAAAAAATGAAAATCACTTTTCCTTGTTGCAATTGGAGATCCAGGCTGTTGCAAATACAGAATATAGAAATTCATGACGTTAGAAGACAAATATATCCGCGGAGCCAAACGATCAATATCTGAGTAATCAAGTTCAATTGCCTCAGTATTATTATTCCTTGATGGATAGAATATCTTGGTAATTTTTATGCTTTGGCCTGCTTTATCAGCTTGAGATGCCACATTATTCTCATGTTCCTCCTCTTCTACATGAACAACATGTTTATTGTCCTTTCTGGAGTTTTTTAATGGTTGAAGCTGAGTAGCATAATCCTTCTCATAAGAGCAAGATACAGGAGTACAGTTTTGGATCCTTAATTGACCATGAATTAATCATGGACTTGCTTCAATTCTTTTGGCAAATGGCTTGGAGATTTGAAATCTGATTTTCTTGATGATCCTTACTTAGAAACAAAAAGTAATTTCATCAATTAAAATCCAGCAAAATTACAGACCTCAAGCGAGAGTGTTGAATGCTGAATTTTCTCAAGTAGCACCGTCCTATAATTCGTTGGTAAATCATCCTCCATTGGTTGGTACCCACTCGGATGATCATTTTGGTGGTCGTGTGTATCCTTAATACCGTTGTGGATTAAGTAGGACAACTTTACTAGCTGATAGATAATCATAAACTCCATTTCTCTGCCTAATCATTAAGAGGGGACAAATTAATTACTGTATACAATTTGATCAAATTGTACAAGACTAGTCTATTCCAGAAATTTGTTAACAAAATTAAACACATGAAAAATTCAGAAGTAAAGTATAAAACTGGAAAACAATCTTGTGAATATAGAACATTACTTTGAGACAAGCCTAAACATGCTAACTACATTCATTCATAATTAAATAAAGAAAACGGGGAAATTGATGCGGGACATTATAAATTTAAAAGTATGAAGGTTGTCGTAGAAATATCTAATCAGAGAGCAAGAATTTTTTTTTTAAATGCTTCTATTGTCCTACAATTTTACAATCAGATATGCAGCACAGATAAAATCTGAATTCGAAACGTTGATCAAGCAAATGAAATGAAGATAAATCAGAATCCAAATGAATACAACCTTGGAATGATGCTAAATGAAGAAAGAAAGAAAAAACCAATCCATCTCACTTCCTAGATTACGGTCGACCAAAACAAAATTAGGAAAGCACCAATTGAAGAAAGGTGATTTGAAATTTTTACATTGAGTTTTACCCGATTATCATATTTAACTCTCAATTGACTCTTATTTTACTCCATTCCAATTTAGTTACTATTCATCTGTTCGAAACTCAATTCAAATTTAACTCCAATTGCAAAAACAAACACTCTGCTAGTAAGCTAACATGTCAAATTGAATTTCCGAATTAGAGATATTTTACAACAAGAATTCAGAATTCTTATATAAGCAAAACAGATCAGAAATTACCAAACCATAACAAAAGAGCTTCTAAGAGCATGAAAGCTTGGACTACTTACAAAATTGTCTGCAAATTCAGATCAGTCAAAGCCATGGGCGAAATTAGATGGGACTAATCATAAACGATACAAATTCATTTAAAAACATACACTACTTCCAAATAGACAGATATCCATTTTTTGGCCACACTTCCCTAACTTTAGCGATAATACATATATAATTTTCAAGAATCCTGAAATTATCTTTTTCAAGGGTGATTTATGTATACTTGGACGCAAGTAAAAATGTTCAAATGGTAATTTTATTGATTTTGATTTAAATGGGAACAGTTCTCTAATCTAATCCTCCAATTCTAGTCTTCTAAAGTGGCGAACTTGGATCTTCAAATTCTTCGTTTAGAATTTATGACTTCAAAGTCGGAAGAATGTTCCTGCGAGGGGTTCTTGGCTTGATCTCAAATCGAATCGTGAACTTGAGAGTATTTAAAGTGGGTGATGACAAACTTCTTGAGGATTTGATGAACTCCACGAAGAACGCTTCTAGATCATCATAGGATTTGGCCCTTGATCTATTCTTTAGAGGAAGTTTGGCTGGTCGGGAACGTTTCTTCAAAGACTCTTGAACTTGATCTTGAATCAAACGGTGCTTTTCGCAAGTCTTTAAGCTTGAACTTTGCAAAGAACTTCAAGAAGGTTCATCGGACTTTGGTTGGGCCTTTAGGTTTTATCTTCCTTCGACATCATTTCATCTTCCAATAACGTTTCTCCAAGTGTGCAAGGACTTCTTCGTAGATCAAACGGCGACTACTTCTGAATTTCCCAACAAACTTTTTTAAGGCTTGATCGGACTTTAAGGCGGATCTCAAATGAAAAACGGCGGCTCTTATGTACAAGGCAGCGCTTGAGGAAGACACCAGCTCTTGCGAAGAAGGCGATAGACTCTTGAAGAAGACGGCGGCTCCTAAGGAAGATGAATGCTCTTGCTCTGACTTTGCTTAATTGTGCTCCTTGTTGTGTACGTACATAAATGAATTAGAGAGCCCCCTATTTATAGTAGTTTAGACTTTAGAGGAGTATCTAGAAGGCATTTTTTACTTAAAAGTAGGAGGCCCGTGGCCAATCCACTATATCTAGTCCAACTCTACATTTGTACTTAGTCCATCACTTATGGCTCAATTTACTGTTTTGTAGTCTAATTTTATCGTACGCAGTTCAATTTATTAATTTCTTCCACATTGGTCCATACGACATAATTTAGTTTAATTTTATGCTTCCTTTGTCAAGTACAATAAGACACGAATTCCTTTTATGAACGTCCCACAAAACTAGACGTGTTCTAAAAATAGTAAAAAAGTACATCCATTAACTAATTTAATATTCATATTATACTACTAAAAAGTACATCCACTGACTAATTTAATATTTATATTATAATAATAAATAATTGATTGTATTAAAACAGTGCCGAAAATTTTTGTGTCTTATTGTACGGAATGGAGAGATTATATTAATTTTAAAATTTTATTTTAAAATTTAATTTAGTAAAATTTCATTAATAATATAAAATTATATTTTACCTTCTAAAATATATTTTTAAATGTCATTTTAAAGTCGGCGAATTTTGCTCGTCTATACCGTTAACCGTTATTCAACCTTTTAATGAAACGAGAACTTACTTTGAATACGAGAAATGACAGAGTAGTTGTGAACAAAGGATATTCGAGTGAACTTACCCCAACTTACTTAACCCAACTTACTTAAGCGGCGCCTCTTCTCTAGAGTCAATAACTTGAGAATCCGAAAAACGAGAGACTAGTTGTGAACAAAGGATATTTGAGTGAACTTACTTTAATTAACTCGAAAACAAATAATTAATTATTAAAAATAAGGGTATTATTATCTCTATAACCGTATTCCATTAAGCATAAGAGACATTATATATAGAGATGAGTTGCAACAGCATGCTCTGTAACAAATAGCAATGCTAACGTTGCAACTCCAAAACAAGATGACCTAATCAGTGTACAAGTACCAGGCAGATCTAGACATAATTAATTCAAATCTAGACATAGTTCAAAAACTCTTGGGATCTGTTAACACGATTCAACATAGTAAAGAATATTCAATTGTATTTAGTATGGATTATAAGCACAAAGCTGTGTGCAAAATTACAATTTACTGAATAACAATTGAACATCATTTAAAACGAGACCAACATTCAGATTTGCAGATCAATGTAATCCAAATATACTACAATTATCAGCAGCCTTAAATTCACCAGGTATTACCCAAGTGCTGATGAAGAAAGGGCCTTTCGTTGTTAATAATCTTGTTTGCATAGCAGCTCGGATGCTCATCACATTGGTGATTATATATCACTTGTTAATACCACTTCAACATTTGATCATTGTCATATGAACCTGCCAAAGCTCCAGCCTAGCCAGATATCACACACAATTATCAAACGGTAACAGTTTCACCAAGAAGAATTTTTAGAGAGCTGTTAGCTCTAGAAAACGAACGTAATTACTCCTTTATAAATCCTCATCCTGTTGTCATACGCACGAACGGTGGATTTCTCTATCACTACCCCGTGCTCGATATAAAGCTGTGAAAGATTATACCTAGCTTGTGTGGGGGCATAGTGATGAAACTTCACTATTTCAACATGAAATACGATGCATCATGGCACGGCCAGTTCTGAGACACAATCATACACCCATCTAATTTCCACTTCCACACTCAACGCTAGATTTCCATTGTTTTCTCAAATTATGCTTCACTTCATCCAATTCAAACAAAAATGTTCCATTTCATGTCAACAAATCCATCTGAACAAGAAGCTTCAGCAATTGAACAAATCCGACTCACCTTCTTAGAGAAAACTCCCCTCTACAATCCTCCAGTAACTCAATTTCAACCTCCAACAGCCTCGATTTCGTCAACTTTGACTCATTGCTCTCCATTCGGAGTTTTTCCCCAATCAAAGCGATTTCAGTGACTTCTCCAGCTCAAACAAGGCAGATATCATCAATCTGACACCTTCAGTGATTTCGGAGTATTTTCGGAACTCCATGCAGCCGGAAGCGCCTTTCTACACACGGAGCAAATCTGAACACCACCATGCTCACTCGTAGACAGGAATTGGAGCATCATTCAGATCTATCGGGAAAGCCATACGCGGAGCAGGAGCCCTGTTGCCGTCAGACGCCATTAATTGCAGGAGAATTGGATTGGAGATGAGAATTGTGTGAGGGTTTGACCTGTACAACAATTCAATATAACTGTTGCATTAGGATAATTTTGTTCCTCAACTAAATATTCATTCCATTTTTTTCATTTAGTAATGCTCCACCAAATACTTAAAAACAAAAACTAATTTCATCAATTAAAATCCAGCAAAATTATAGACCTCAAAGAAGAGTGTGGAATGCTGAATTTTCTCAAGAAGCGCCGCCCTATAATTCGTTGGTAAATCATCTTGTTTGCATTGTTCTTCCATTCGTTGGTACCCGCTCGGATGATCATCTTGGTGGTCATGTGTTTCCTTACACTGTAGAGGATTAAATAGGATAGCTTGACTAGCTGACAGATGAATCATAAATTCCATCTCACTGCCTGATCATTAAAAGGTGACAAATTAATTACCGTACACAATTAGATCAAAATTTACGACTAGTACAAGATATCTGTTGACAAAATTAAACACACGAAAAATGAAGTAAAGCATACAACTGGAAAATAATCTTGGGAATATTGCACATTACTTGAGACAATTCTAAACATGCTAACTTGAGATTATATCATACATTCATAACTAAATGGAGAATGCGCGGGAAATTGGCACGTGACATTAAAATTAAAAAGTATAATAGTATAAAGGTTGTTTTAGAAATATCTAATCCCAGAGGAAGAAAATGTTATGATCAAATGCTTCTATTGTCCTACAATTTAACCAATCAGATCTGCAGCACAGATTTAATCTGAATTCGAGACGTTGATCAAGCAAATAAACTGAAGACGAATCAGAATCCAAATGAAGAAAAAAACAATTCATCATGTCAGATCTGCTATGTTAGGAAAGCACCAATTGAAGAAAGGTGATTTGAACATCTAGCTAGCTAACATGTCAAATTGAATTTCAGAGTCAAAACAATAATTAAGAAAACCTAAACAGGTTTGTAAGAGCAAGATCCGCAAATTAGAGATATATAATCTACAACAACATTTCAGAGTTCTTCATCTCCATCAACCAAAACAGATCAGAAATCACCAACAGTAAATAAGTGTGTAAGAGCAAGATTCGCAAATTGGAGATATTCTACAACAACATTTCAGAATTCTTATCAAGCAAAACAGATCAGAAATCACCAAACCGTAAACAAAAGAGCTTCTGAGAGAGCATGAATAGTAGAAAGCTAGGAAGAAGGACTACTTACAAAAATGTCTGCAAACTCAGTTGGAGCCGCAGCCGCTTTCTTTTTATCTTCAGTCTGACAAGAATATAGGCTGCTATATGTCACACTCGTATATATAGGCAGCGTGTATTAGGTTTTGGGAAAGGAAAAGGAAAGGATAAAAACAATTTTATTTCATGTCAAACTGCAAATTCTACTCAGACTCTGAGTTATGGAGTTTGAATGAACCCGTAAATATCAATTGTCGTAAAATAATTAAATCCCATCACGAGGACCATCTAGCTAACCAAGCTACTATATTACTACCATATACAAAAGATACTAGATTAGAAGGCTTTTCCAAACTATAAACAAAATGCATAATAAAAAGCCTTGTTCATGATCCCAAAAGATTGACTTAGTGTCTTGATAGTGTGATTGTTACCATGATGAGGATGCCATGTGCCGTGCCAAGTGTTGAAGCTTTACCCAGTATAACAGAGCCATTTATCATGTCATCTGCAAATATATGTGAAGTTTCTGTTCTCTACCGTGCCAATTCTATGCCGTGCCATAATTGTCAATCCTGCCCTGTGTGGTGCCAACACTTCCTTGCAGTCTGCTAGTCATAAGGAAAAACATCTCCAGCCGTGTATTGACGCTAATCATCTGCCAGACTTCCCTTCTACCATGCCAGATTCCTCTATCCATGTCTTGATATGTGCCTTGTGTTTCTTCTACTGACTCCTGCCAATATTTGTGCCTACTGTGAAGCCATGAGCCAAACATTTTACTGTTGCCTTTATCCATCTGCAGGTTGCTTGAGGTCTGCAGAACAATGTGAAACCTACAACAAAGATCCATCTTTTCCAAGCAAATATCCTTTGGAAGAGTTATACATGTTATTACATCTGAGATTACATCAGTTCCCACAACTCTAAATCAAACTGCCCTATATGAACTCTATATAGCCTATTTTCAAAGTGAATAGCAGCCAGCTGAAAACCAAGTATTAAAAGGAGGGCATGAAGGGAATTAAAAGATGCACTGCAGGCTCCAAACCTCACAATCAAGTTATCAATATCCCTATCACTACCTGTAAAACTTTCCAAATATATTACAGTAACACAAAGATTATCAGGCATCATAGCATTGAATCAGACTTTCAACCTTTAATAACAAACCTAACAACAGGGGACAATGCAGAATAATGATTTGGGCCATCTTCTTTCTGTTTTTAGCCTCTTGTAGACTGTATATTCCTTTTTTTTCAGTCCTGAGTGAAAAGATTTTCTTTTTTAAACTGTAATATCTTTCTTTTGCAGTCTCCTTCATATCGCTTTTTTCTACTTAACCACCATATGTCAACCAAGAGCAGTTCTGGCAAATTTACAAACCTGATCACTATCAAAGACCACTCAGAATATGCATGGAACACATAGAGAAGTGAAATGTGGAACCTTACAATACAGAACAAAGTGACATCAACCATTATGAGCATCAGGAGACTACACAGAAACATGTAGATCACATATAAACAACTATGCAAGTCAATGCCCTCCATACATTCACTTCTAAATATGCAAAATGGACAGTTAATCATATAATTACCAAGAATTAGCCATAGTGTCACAGATACAATCAGAAAAGGGGGGTGGGTTTTGTTTTTTCTTTTTATTTTTACCTCTTTAAGACTGTCTATTCCTTTTTTGCAGTTAATCAAATATGGAGTTTTTCCTCTTGTTTCTTTATATATGTCGCTTCTCCCTAATTATAAAATGTGCAAATGTTTTTTCACGTAAAATTCATGTGTGAAATAAATGCGTATCTCATATTAAAATTAAATATATTTATACTTAATTAACTATAAATTCAGTTATAATACATATGTTATATAAATTTTTAATAAATATATAAATTTATTGAAGTAGTGGGAGATTATATGTGTAACTATCTTTTTTTAAATTATTTTTTTTAGATATGAAATTTAGAGTTAAAACACAATTTATTAGGTTTTATGTACGGTGGTAGAGAAGATATATAGAAAGTAGAAACACAATTGAGTAAAATGTTCTCGCTTTCAATGTACAATTATTAGGTTTTATGTTTATTCATCAAAACAAATAAGAAGAGTTCTATAAAAATTTAAGAACAAACAAACATAGTAAGAGATGGGTTATGTCCGATTTTAATTGAACCTGCACAATACACGTTGAAATAATGGTGTTCGAATCGAGGTATATAACAGTTCTAAATTTTGTGTTCAGATCTAATGAGAAGTTGGGTATGGATGAAGTATATTATTCTTTAGTTTTGTATAAAGTTGCTCCTTAGCAAGTAAGTCATGGGACCGTGGGATAATCAACAGAGGAAGTAAGGTTCTGAGTTCCATAATCCATAATCTATATTAAAGAAATTTTAGTCTGTTCAAGCCAACCTCTTTGCTTGAGCTTCCCATTGTAGTCGTTCTTTCCTATTTAGAGGATACTTGGATACCATTTCATCACAAATTGATGTTCTAGTAACAAGAGGCATTGTTGGTCGTTATGAAGGATAAAATCCTGCAATCAAAGTGAAGAAACCTCATAATTTGCAGGTTATAGTATGGCATGAGATATGAAGAGAAATTCCAAAGGTAAATGATACCGGATACCAGTGATAAATTAAGAAGAACATTTTAGGGGGTCGGATTTAAAGGCCACTTGTAAAAACGAATGTTCTTTATAAATAATAATATGAACAAAGAATAATAAAGTATAAAATCGGGAGTATAACTATAAACAAATATGTTTATTTTGAAAAAACTAAACAAATGTAACGATAAGGATAAAATTGAAGATAAGTTATGAAAATGATAGAATTAATCGGAAAAAAATAGGGAAGTGTATGGTGTAAAGAATAAAAAGATGGAATGAAGTAGATAAATAATTGTGCACATGATGAAAAGTAAAAGGAAAGTGGAAATAATAAAAATACGAGAGTGGAAGTAGAAAGAACAGAAAACGAAAGTGACGTGAGGTCGAAGTTGGTAAAATACTAAAATTGCACAGAATGTCTTGTACCATCTAATTCTTAGAAGTAAAGGTTTAAACTTTCTAAACTCGATTCAAAAACCACCGAATCCAAGCAAAGGTAACATCAATTGACTCAAATATAAAAAAAAATGTAATATGAATCCCCCCACAAGGAATTGATCACTGAACATTAAGATTAAAGATCAAACCAGTCCGTGAATCAATTTGATATTCATCAATACTACTACTACATGGAAGGAATCAGGGGATTCAGCTGACCCTGCTCGCTCCCCATTGGATCCGCCACCGCCGAATACCATTTAAAGGAAACATCATAGCTAGAGGCCTAGGGCTATTCAATAACATTGAATGCTTTAAACACAATACACCACCAGGAATTTCCGATCAAATAGACTCTGTAAATCTGTTTATGGTGAAGGTGTTGTGATTCTTCTCGTCCTTTGATGGGTTTTTACAATGAATAAAGTCTAAAGCAGTCTGTATATGTGGTGGCAACTTGGGTTAGAAGTTACAACAACTAGAGTCGTTAGTGAAAGTGTTGTAATTTCTCTGAAGGTTGTATATGTTCAAACGTTGTAGAATTTTATTTATTGTACTTGTATTTTAGACTCTCTGAATTATCTTTGAAACTGTTCTGTAACTAAAATTGAGTCTTCGTCTTGGTGTGAGAACATTTCATGATAGACAGTCGATCGCGGTGAAATATTATGGTTTTCAGATGTGACATTAAGTGTACGTAGTGATAAACCATTTTTTTTAAAAGAGAATAAGAAAGACGAACAAACATTGTAATTATATTCATAACCATTAAAGTTTTTATTATGAACATCGATTAATAATACCTATATATAAAAGAAATGACATATGTTCATTTATAAAACATATATATTGATAAAAACAATATGCATACAATATGAATATCAGTCCGTATTTCAGATACCTCACCAGCGTGAGTATCATTTCAATACTTTGTGATATAAGTTATGACACATCAGGTAAACTTCTAGGTCCAACACGGTCATGTCTCATGCCGAACTAAAAACTTACATGCACTTATTAACACTCAAACCACTTCCTACACACCAACACTCATCGTGATAATTAATGTACTTATGAGAGGTTTGCTATTTATAGGTACGGAATACTGATTAATTAATTAATTCCTCAACAAGAGAGTATTAATTATTAATTCGTTATAAAACTTAATTAAAATTCTGAATTTGAATCCACATTATGGCCGGGAGGCCGGAGGGGGGCAGCATGCCGTGCATCGGTAGGTGTAGCGACCTCCGCAACATCCATTGCGGCAGCTAAGACCAGGTCGTTGTTGATCAGTTCCTGCATCTTCGATGTACTTGTACCGTCCACTAGCTAATTTCATTGCTGCATATATTCATATAACATTTAGTACTTCAGCTTTAGATTATCTAATTAAATTGCACTCAGCACACCATGAGGTGGACATAGAAATAGAAAGAAATTTAAAAATTAAAGTACAACTTAAAATCAGAAGGATTTCGGTACACCATGTATACATAAAATATCTATATGTTTTTAACAAAACAAACAAAACGTCTATATTGTTAATATTAATAATATCTTTTTATCATATATAATAAATATCATTGATAAATAGGAAAAGAAAAACTTTCTCAGAACTTATAATTCATTTGGTATATTACTTTAATAGACTTGCATCTAACAGGTCTTTAACACAATAACTCACACTTTTGCGTGAAATAGTATCTGTACATATGTTTTTATTTGTATGTCACATATAATATGCAACTCGACTTTAATCAATCTTAAGTTCTAATCCAGACATTCTAATTAATAAATTTAAAATCCAGTATTAAACTAACTTATGCAATGTGTGATGTGTATAGCCATAGGGGTGGGCTTAATCGAACCAATCCAATTTAATGTTTCAGAACTTTTTCAAATTCGGAATCAAACATATCAATCCATAATTCAACTATAAGTTTACGGATCAGTTTCAGATTAATCCAATATCGAATTGGTTAAGTCATCCTTGGTAATTCGAAATTTTACAATTTTTTTTTCCATGTTTCTAATTTTATGGCTAAAACTTATAATTGAAGAAATCGACATAGTAAAAGATTACACGTAACATAACAAAGTTAGTTCAAAGTGATAAATTACTAAATATCACATGTACTTCACATGAGAGTTCGAAATGATAAAGTGTAATATTAAGCCAGACAAAATACTAACATATAAGCTTAAAGTTCAATGAAATTGTCATCTACATCCACATTGCATTACGAGCAACTTCGGGCGAGGGCTTGACCACCTAAGGGTATATATATTTTGTATCGTGATTTTAAATTGTATGCTTGTAAAATATTCTTTTAAAACAAATATATCGAATGGAATCGGATAATCCACTTATATTTGAACCGTTAACTGAAATATGAAAATCTAAAAGAACTTTGATCTAAAATTCGATCCGAAGGTTTAGGATTTGAGTGGTTTGAACTGGACTATTTATGTCCATCCTACATTATCTGTGTATTTATAAGTTTTGGAAGATCAAATATTTCAGGAGACTTATGAAGAAATATAATCCATAGAAGCATTATAGAATTTAGAAAGAAGAAACCTTACTTGCGTGTACGGTTTCATCCAATTGCCTTGCGGCGACTTGAGATGAAATGAGAAGAACCATAGTCAACAAGAGGCCAGCAAGCACAAGTGTCTTTGATCCCATTTTCTTCACTAACTAGCTTGTCGTTGTTTGTATGTTTTTGTGTGAGTATCGTAGCTCATTTACCTTGCTTATTTATAGGATGATTCAGAGATAAAAGCCAGATTTATATCTTTTTCTTTTTGAACAATAAATATGACTCAAACTTTAAATTTACTAATTCACATTTTATTACATTTAGTATGGATAAGTTCATGAATATCTTTACACCATGCAATAATTAGGTACTAGGTAGGTCCATGATTTGTCTACCGTAACATGCATATGGATAAGTTCTAACCCCTCCCATTTGAAATTATATATATAAAATAAATCGGGAGTTTGAATAATTTTTAGTCGTTTAAAAAAAAAATAAAAAAGATATATACATATAACAACTATATAATTTGAAGATTTTATGTTTCTAACTTATAACAACTTATGCATTAATCACCATTCCCATTGTAAACAATGAAGGTAAGATTGTTAAACGAGTAGAATAGGATCGAGGATATTGAGTTTAACTTGTTCGATAGAGTGTTGAAGTTATACTGGTTTTTAATTATTTTTTTTTAGATAAAAGCAGATCTGGATATCTTTACTCCATGCATCAACTAGGTAGGTCCATAATTTATCTAAAGGAAGAACAAATTCTACTCCCCCGTTATATTTAAAATTAAAACTTTAGCTTTTTTGTTCAACTAACTCACTTCCCAAATTCGATATATATAAATTTACACATTCATTCCAACTGTTTCTAACTCATATAACCTATGTATGCAGATTAATCACCCATTGTGAATGTAGGATTGCTAAACAAGTGGAGTCGTACCGAGCATACGACTCAACTTTAGGCTCGAGTTTAGCTTGTTCGATATGTTGTTCGAATTCGAACCTGACTCTGATTTTCATTATGGAATCGAGCATGGCTTGACTCGTTGATACTCGATTAAATTTGATTGGGTTCACGTACATATGACAATGTGTACATGTGTACGTACTTCTCACTAACGAGCTCAGACCTACCTATCATGGATCGAGCTCGTGCTCATAAATTAACCCGTTGTATTAAATTTGTTAGAACTCGAGTGTAAAATTAAACACCCGGCATATAAACAAGATTATCTAAAAAGTATTAAAACAAACTTGAAGGGTACCAATATTTCCAAACTTAAAAGGGTATTAGAAAGTAACAAAATTTATGTACATTTAAGGAGCATGGGGTATTTTAATATTTATGCACAAATTTATTTGTTCGATGAAGTTATTTCGTAGCAAGCATATTATATGAACGTCTAGCTGATAACTGACAAGTTAGATGATCAGATATATTTTTGGGAAGTTTTATCAAAACAATGAATTTACTAATTTACTTTTGCATATCATATTTAAAAAATAAATATATTATCAGTTAATTAATTTACTTAACAATTTTATAAAAACCTATTAACTTATCACCTACTCAATTAACTATCAACTAACAATTTTTTATCAAAGAGCAAATTACGGCCATGGCACAATGATTACAGTATCATTGAATTATCACTCTCATTGTGAGATAAAAATAGTTGATTGGCCTGGCATTTAAATGCCTTCATTTAGCTCGATGAACATTGATTTGACTTAAAATACACTTTAAATATCACATTTTAATTCTATTTCAAATATAATTTCATCAAAATTTCAATTAACATGTGATATCAATCAGTTCTAGATCACTACTCATGCAAAAACAATTCCATCCAATTGCCTGCAGTGTCAGGCGGCCAACTTGAGATCAAATTAGAAGATAAGAAGAAGAACATGGCCAACAAGCACAAGTGTCACTAATTTTTTTTCAGAATAAGCACAAGTGTCTCTTCCATTCTGCTTTCTTTTTGAACAATCCAAGAAATGCACCTTCCATTCTTGTTCCCCTCACCGCCTTATTTTCCATGTATTCATTCGCTTTCTTTTCCTTTTGGTTTGTTTTTCATATATATCATTATTCATCACTTCATTAAAATTCAATTCATTTGGCATTTATTTTTTGGTTTAAATTTCCCCAGGAGTGAAATAGTCGAATTTAACCAATACCTTGTCTACTAATTTCTTCAAGCTTATGTAAACATGTATTAGGTACTTTAGTTATATACATACAATAATCCAAAATTGCATTTGTGACTGCTTTAATAAGTACCAGTCTTTCGCATAGTATAAATATTGGTTATACTAGGTATTTATCTTGTTCATGGTTTTACTGATCATTTGGTCAAAAAGATCTATTTTTTTCTTCCCAGGAGAAAAGGAAGTATGAGATATTTATCATGCCGCTTAATTGATAAAAAAGCGCAACTCAGTTGGTAAGACGTTTCACCTCCAGCTAATAGGTCGGGGTTCGAGTCACCTTTAGCCGTTTCAAAAAAAATAAAAATAAATTGGAATAACTCCCAAAAATTCATTAATCTTGTTTCTTATGTATAAGGAGTATTTGTGGAGAAAATGATCCTACTTTTTTCCCAACAAACATTTTGTCCTTATGCCAATGCATATTCTTCAAGTGTTTGAGCAATAGTGTCAATAGATTTTTTATTAGCTTTACTGAAAATTAAACAATCATCAGCAAAATATAATATAGGGATAATGGGTCCAGAAGTAGAAGTTTTCACCAGAGAAAAGAATTTTTTATCTGCTTTGTTGTGAATGAGATGAACAAGGAGTTCTTGACATAAGATGGAGATATAAAGGGATAAGGGGTCTCCTTGTCTAATTCCTTTTGAAGAAATCTAAGTATCTGATATAAACTGATTTACCTTAACTTGCATTGTGCAAGTTTTGATGCAAGTAAGAATACGTTTTTCGAAATGGGGATGAAAATTGAATTTATCAAGTGTACGCTCAATGGAATTCCATTCTCACCCTATCATAGGCCTTTTCAATGTCAAATTTTAGGGCAAAACAGTGTTGTTTCGGGGATTTATTCTTTCTAGTTATGGTATGGATTATTTCGTGTGCAATCATGACATTATAACTAATTTGCCGGTTTGGCACAAAAGTGTTTTGGAAAGGAGAGATAAATTTTGGTAAAAGGGGTCGAATTCTGTTTACCAGGATTTTTGTAAGTACTTTGTAACTTACATTACAAAGACTAATGGGTCTGAACTCGTAAGGTCTGCTAGAGTTTATTTTATTGCGATTAAAGTAAGAGCGGTGAGGTTTTGGTCTGAATAGTAACAAATTCAATTAACCAGAATATTGTTTGCTTGAATCCAAATTGATACACACATGTAAATAAATGAAATAATAAAGATATAGACTATATAGTATAAAATAATCGTCATAATGTTTATACAATGTCATGATTTATAAGTGTTGACGATGTTCGAAATTCCAAATAGTAGTTATTTTCCAATAACTTCAATAGACTATATCCATTTTCTTTTCCACACTTCCCAAAGTTTATGCGATACTTCTATAATTTCTGTAGAATCATATGATTCTCTTTTACAAGGAGGTGATTTATGAATGCCGTTGCTCAACATTTTAAACAGGTGAACTTACTTTGAATACCAAAAGTATGAGTTCTGAACAAAGGATGTAGATGGCACTTCATGAATATGCAAAATCAGGTACAATTCAGAAACATCTAGCCTGCTATTCCTTACAATTTAGGTGATTAACTTGTAAAACATCAGCAATTGAAAATATGTACACAGTGCATGGATTAACAAAACAGCAAAAACAGACCCCACAGACAAACTAGGGCTGATTGATATAAATTTTGAATGGAGATTTGAATGGATTTTGATAAATTGTATTTGAAATAAAATTCAAATAGGGGTATTTAAAGTATATTTTAGGCTAAATCACTGTTCATCGAGCCAAATGGATCGATTACAATTGTTTCCCAAACAGCCCCTATACTCGAGGGTAAGTCAACAAACATCAACCCACTGCTATTTCATTTTTGAACCACCCTATGCATTAGCTGATTAAAGTCGGAACTTTTCCCTCTAAAAGACAAACTTGTTACGAGCAATACACACAACATATATGAACTCAGTGAAAATTACAGCTCCAAAACAAAACAAAAGCACAAAGCTATTGCGTTAAAAGTTAAAACATTACAGCTCCAAAACAAATGGACTTAAAAAGTGTTCAAGTACCAGGCAGATCTACGTGCACCTTAATCCAAAGCTAGACATAGTTAAAAAACTCTTGGAATCTGTCAACGTGATTCAACATATATAGTAAAGAATATCAACTGTATTTAGTACGGATAATAAGCACAAAGCTGCAAATTCACATTTTACTGAATAACAATTGAACCTCATATTAAAGGAGACTAACATTCAGATTTGCAGATCAATGCAATCCAATATATACTACAAGAATCAGCAGCCTTAAATTCACCAGGTAATATCCCAATACCCAAGTGTTGATGAAAAAAGGGCCTTTCGTTGTTAATAATCTTGTTTGCATAGCAGCTCGGATGCACATCACATTGGTGATTATATATCACTTGTTAATACCAGCTTCAACATTTGACCATTGTGATATGAACCTGCCAAGATCTCTAGCCTAGCCAGATATCACACACAACTCTCAAACAGTAACAAGTTTCACCAAGAACTGTTTCTCAGACAAGAACAGTATCACCAAGAAGAATTTTTAAAGAGCTGTTAGCTCTAGAAAACGAACGTAGTTACTCCTTTAATAAATCCTTGTCCTGTTGTCATACGCAGGAACGATGAATTTCTCCAGCACTGCCCATGCTCGATAAAAAGCTGTGACATATCATACCTAGCTTGTGCTGGAGCTTACTGACGAATCTTTATTACATCAACATCAAATACAACGCACAATGGCACAACAAGTTCTCAGACCCACTCATAAACACCGTCATGCTCACTTGGAGACAGAATCGGGGCCTCATTCAGATCTATAGGGAAAGCCATGCGCAGAGCAGGAGCCCTGTTGCCGTCAGACGCCATTAATTGCAGGTGAATTGGATTGGAAATGAGAATTGTGTGAGGGTTTTCCCTGTACAACAATTCAATATAACTGTTGCATTAGGATAATTTTGATCCTCAACTAAATATTCATCCCTTTTTTCATTTCGTAATGCTCTGCCAAATACTTACTTAAAAACAAAAACTAATTTCATCAATTAAAATCCACCAAAATTACAGACCTCAAGCAAGAGTGTTGAATGCTGAATATTCTCATGCAGCGCCGCCCAATAAATATTCGTTGGTAAATCATCTTGTTCGCATTGTTCCTCCATTCGTTGGACCCACTCGGATGATCATCTTGGTGGTCGTGTGTTTCCTTACACCGTCGTGGATTAAATAGGACAGCTTCACTCGCTGATAGATTAATCATAAACTCCATCTCACTGCTTGATCATTAAAAGGTGACAAATTAATTACCGTACACAATTAGTTCAAAATAGACGACTGTACGTACCAGAAATCGGTTGGACAAAATCAAACACACATAAAATTCAGAAGTAAAGCATAAAACTGGAAAATAATAATATTGGGAATATTAAACATTACTCGAGACAATCCTAAACATGCTAACTTGAGATTATATGTCATACATAACTAAATAGAGAATGCGCGGGAAATAATCCGAGAGCAAGAAAATGTCATGATCAAATGCTTATATTGTCCTACAATTTTACCAATTAGATTTGCAGCATGGATCGATTTAATCTGTATTCGAGACGTTGATCAAGTAAATACAATGAAGATGAAATGAATACAATCTTGAAATTATGCTAAATGAAGAAAAAAGCCCAATCCATCATGTCAGATCTGCTATTGTTAGATATTGTAAACCTAGATTATGATCAAGCAAAAAAAATAAAAATAAGTAAAGCACCAATTGAAGAAAGGTGATTTCAACATCTAGTTAGCTAACATGTCAAATTGAAAATCAAAGATTAAGAAAACCAAAACAGGTGTGTAATAAGAGAAAAATCCCAAAATTAGTGATATTTTAAAACAACAATTCAAAATTCTTCATGTTCATCAACCAAAACAGATCAGAAATCACAAAACCGTAAACAAAAATATAGGCTGAGAGCATGAATGGTAGGACAACTTACAATGTCCGCAAACTCGATCAGTCAGAGCCGCATTTCTCTTTATCTTCAGACTGACAGGAAGAATATAGGCCTGTCACACTCATATATATAGGCAGCGGGTACTAGGGTTTAGTTGAAAGGATAAAAATAATTTTATTTCGTGTCTGACATTTCAACGGCAAATTCTATTCGAGTCGAGTTATGATGTTTTCCTTCTTCATTTGACCTACATCGCTTCTCCCTAATCATAGGATGTGGAATATTTACCTATTAAAACTAAGAATATACGATACAATTTAATTAAGTTTAGGTGGTCGTTATTAGCTAAAAGTTAATATGAAAGTACAGTAGTTGTCTAGCACCTTAAGCACAACGGTTATGAAACATAGCACATATGTCATGTTGTTAATGTTTTGATCCTATTTATTGCAATCTTCCTATTAATATGAAGGCGTGGTGAAGTGAGAGAATGGCATTTTCGTCTTCAAATTTGGACCAAATGGCGTATGCAGTACCACGTTCAACGATCATGTGAGTCTTGTACTTGCATTTGTAAAATGTGGCGTCCGTAGTCTTCTCGGTGATGTGGCACTCGGGTAAATGATTGTGGCTCGACTTTGACTGCCATCTCACTTGCCACATTATAATTTCACCAGATTAATGTAAAAATTGAATTTTAAATTTTTTTAAAAAATGTTAGACAATAAAAAGAAAAGGAAAAAGAATTCAAGGTCATTGCGCAAATTCTCCCTCCTAAATTGTGTTGACCTAGAATAGGAAAAAAAAAAATTGAATTAGAGAAGCCCTATTAATAATTCTCCTCTTCACTGATTTTTCCCCAATTGAAACTCTAGCTCTCTCATTCTTCAATTCTCTCAATCAAGCCAGCTCCACTCTCAATATAAATCATAAAATAAATTAGAGAAGCCCTATTAATAATCCCCCTATTTTTATTGTTTAATTTTTTTTTTTTGAATTTCTAAAATTCAATTTTTGCATTAATTTAGTGAAATTATGATGTGGCAAGTGAGATGGCATTAAAGGTCGAGCCACAACCATTAACCCGAGTGCCACATCACCGAAAAGAACTACGGACGTCACATTTTACAAACGCAAGGACCAAGACACACATGACCGTCGAATGTGGTAATGCATATTCCATTTGGCCCAAATTTGAGGACGAAAAATGCCATTCTCTCTAGTGGTTGACGCGGTGATGGTGAATGGTGAAGAAGAAGGCCGTGGTGGACGGCGGTGGATAGAGTGTTGTGATGGTGAGGGCGGTGGACGGAGTGTTGTGATGGAGAAGAAGATGGAGAGAAAATGAGATGAAGAGAGAAGATATGAAGAGAGAATAAGAAGTCTAACTTTATATTTTGAATTTTGATGAAGATAAAATGATGATAATACATATTGTGGATATATTTAAACTCGATATTGCGGATATATTCAAACTCGACATCAAGTTATAAAAACTAATAGATATATTTACAAGTTATAAATACAACATATATAAAAATTAACAATCCTAACACAGTTCTAATTGTTTAAATTAGGAATAAAATAAGCTAGGCTTGATCCGTTAAATTATCCTGCATAGTTAAAATACACGGTTCTGATAATAATTGAACCGGAGCGTTAATTGAACTTGATTGATAAAACCGCAATACGAAGTCAGGCTTGGTCCGTTAAATTCTCATACATAGTTAAAATACACGTTTCTGATGATAACTGAACTCGAACGTTAACCTAACTTGCTTAATAAAACCGCACATACAAAGTCAGGCTTGGTCCATTAAAGTCCCCTAAATAGTTCATATACACATTTATGATGATAACCAAACCCGAGCGTTAACCGGACTTGGTTAATAAAACCGCAATATGAAGTCAGGCTCGATCCGTTAAATACCCATAGTTAAAATACACGGTTCGGATGATAACCGAACTTGAGCATTAACCGAACTTGCTTAATAAAACCGGACATGCAAAGTCATACTCGGTCCGTTAAATTTCCTTAAATAGTTAAAATATACGGTTCTGACGATAACCGAACTTGCTTAATAATATCGCACATGCAAAGTCAAGCTCGATCCGTTAAATTCTCCTAAATAGTTAAAATACACGGTTCTGATGATAAACCGAACTCGAGCGTTAACCAAACTTGCTTAATAAAACCGTCGCACATACAAAGTCAGGCCCGGTCCGTTAAATTCCGTAAATAGTTAAAATACACGGTTCTGACGATAACCGAACTAAAGCGTTAAACCTAACTTGCATAATAAAATCGCACATACAAAGTCAGGCTCGATCCGTTATATTTTTCTAAATAGTTAAAATACACGGTTCTGACGATAATCGAACTAGTGCGTTAACCGAACTTCATTAATAAAACCGCACATACAAAGTCAGACTCGGTACATTAAGTTCCCCTAAATAGTTAAAATCCCGGATCTGACGTAAAAATATGAAATATAATATCATTCTTATATCTTATTATATTATAGTCAATCAATTATAAAACTAAAACAATTAATAAAAGTGAAAAAATTATGAGAAATGTTGAAGAAGGAAGAAGAAAATGGAGTATTTGGACCGTAAAGTAAGATACACATGGACCTAGGAACATTTATTGCCCCCTGCATGGTACCTGCTCCTATGGGAAGTTACAGGGTGCTCATTGGTGGACTTCATGTTGAGATTTTGGGTCAAAAGTGGAACCTTAGCAATAGAAAACAGGGATGGAGCTGAGTTTCTTTCTTCTCGATTTTTCCACTCTCTATTTTATTACTCTTTTCTCTTTCTTGTTCATCTGTGTTGTTTCGTTTGTCTGTGTGTATGTTGATTTGGAATTCTTTTTTCATTTCCTTTTTCTTTTCTTTTTAGTTTGATATAGAACAAAATAAAAATAATAATAAAAATAATTTATTTAAAATTTAAAATATATATTATATCAATTTCAATATTCTTATCGATTAAAAATACATATCACATATGTCATGTTGTTAATGTTCTGATCGTATTTATTGTAATCTTCTTATTAAAAGAGGTCAATTGAACATTGATAAAATGTTATCCAGTTATCATTTATAACAAGTTGGGATTGGTGTACTAACAAACGAAGATCTGTTATGTAGGACGAACACAAACATTATTGATAGTGTACTAGTAAAGGGAGATTGATTTATGTCCAGGTGGTTCCATCAACCACCAATTCCATTTCATATGAGGATATGAAATCGAAACTAGATCCTCTCACCTATGTATTTCGAATGGAAATGAGCAACCAACTTTAAGAAATCAAATCAATGTTTAAAGAGCTTATACGGAAGGAGATATGTTTATGAATTTTCTTCGACGTACACATTTTCGTGTGTGTATGTAATTCAAGTTCTAACCACGCAAGTATAGTTCTTACAAGATTCTCAAGCGTATTAATGATATTGCTTATATTGTGGATCTTCTGCCAATATTGGGGCAATTACGTACATTGCACCTTAAATTATGTTCAGCAACACAATTTTACAAGAATAACAGATTCGTCCAAAAATATATTGCGTAAGTTCCTTAATTACATATTGGTCTAAAATTCAACACCCATTATGACATGACATGGAAACCTTTTGCTGATGTGTCAACCATAGTTGATCTTGTTCACGAAGGCTATTGATTATTTTAATTTTGTGTTTCTTTAATTCTTTTACTTCAATTTCTTTTATTATCTCCTTCCTTTTATATACTTAGGTTATATGACAGAACTGCAATACTAAGTCCCCGTGAAATCATTTAATAGGAGGAAAGATTGAATACAAATAATTGTAATTTCAAAAGAAGGTATATTGAAGAAGATGAAATATGTGAATGAATTGTGTATGAGATGTGTGTACAAAATCAACTATCTAGTATATATATATATATATATAAATAAATTATAAATCTAACTCGAATTGGATTAGGATCTTTAACTAACTCGAACCAGATTAGAATCTCTAACACTCCCTCATAAGTGGAGTGTGGATGTGTTTCAAGCGCCACTTGAATAGATGACTGGTGAAGGGAGAATCACATAGACCAATACCCAAAACAAGTTAAAGAGAGGTTATAATGCAATACTGCCAGGTTTGAATTTCCTGACTAATTGATGAAGAACATATTACCAGGTTTGAATTTTCTAGGTAATTGATGAAGATCATCATGAAGTTTGAATTCCTTCATGGTTTGAAGAAGATATCACCAAGTTTGACTTTCCTGGGTAAATTAATGAAGAACCGTTAGGTTTGATTCCCTAAGATAGTTGCTGAAGAAGACTACAATCAGGTTTGAATTTTATGTGTAGTGGATGAAGAATACAATCAGGTTTGAATTATCTGGGTAAATTGATGGAGAAGAATACTGCTAGATTTGAATCCCTAAATGTGCATGCCATGTGAAGAAATATCAATAAGATGAATTGAACATATTGAATAGGAATCAATGAATATGTGAAGAAATATCAATAAGATGAATTGAACAAATTGAATATTTCGGAATGAATGAATATGTGAAGAAATATCAATAAGATGGAACAGATTGAATATTTCAGAATGAATGAATGTTAAAAAATATCAATAAGATGAATTGAACATATTGAATATTTTCTTTAACTAACTCGGACCGAATTAGAATTTCTAACCGTCCCTTGGAAGATCAAAATTTTCTTTGTCCATGCGTAAATATCCTAAAAATTTCAAACAAGATCCCTAACTTTTCAGTCAACATAAAACATCAAAAAAATCACCCAAATTTGGATTAAACATGGACGTGCGGAATTTTTACACTCCAATCGAATTTAGAAATACCTTGTCTATTTATATTTTCACTTAGGGGTCTTAATAATCATATTACAAATTTTGGACTTTACCATCCTAATTCAAGTAGGACTCATTAACGCATATATATAACCTTGTTTATATATAAAACTTCTGGTCTCAGTTAATTGCTATCTTGTACGCATAAGTTTGAAGATAAAAGTGAATCGAAAACAAACTATGATGAAGCACAATTATAGTTGGGAGGTTGCATATGAGGATAAGATGTTGCGCGTTACAGTAACGAACCTTCGAGAGAGGATAGAGGCAAAGAGATTGATCGACGAAGCTGCACAGGAGAGGAATGCTAGTCCAAATTATAAGATAGAAGAAGATATTGCTTACCGAGTTTTATCTGATGTTTCTGCATGGCGTAACGTTTTCCTATTGCTTTCCGTTCCCCTGCTTCTAATTACTTCACTTGCTGTATTTTTAGGTTAAAATTCTTGTAAAACTGGATTACGATCTTGTAGTAGTCGATTACTAGTCCCGGTATTCAAGATTTCCACTAAATGATGAATTCTGGTTACTCGCGCTACGCTATTTAAATAATGTTTGCCCCTTCTTGTTAGAGTACTATTTCAACGAGTTGTGAACTTTTCTCATCAATAAATAATTAGATTTGCAACGATTTGATCAGTCTATTGAGGTTTTTCGAATCCTATATACTAGGTTTTAATTTTCTTTTTCTTGTTTGTTATATTATTGATACAATAATATAGACAATGAAGTGTAAATTTATTGGCAAGACGTACTATATCATGCATTATGTGAACATACAAAGTATCAGCAGCCGTAAATTCACCTGGTAATACTCAAGTGCTGATGTAGAAAGGGCCTTTCGTTTTTAATAATCTTGTTTGCATAGCAGCTCAGATGCTATCATCACATTGGTGATCATATCACTTGTTAATACCAGCTTCAACATTAGATCATTGTGATATGAACCTGCCAAGACCTCTAGCCTAGCCAGATATCATAAACAACTATCAAACAGTAACAGTTTCACCAAGAACTTCCAGCTGCACTGCCCCATGCTCGATAAAAAGCTGTGACATATCATACCTAGCTTGTGACGAAACTTTACTATATCAAAATCAAATACAACACACAATGACACCGTCAGTGATTTCGGAGCTCCGTGCAACCGGAAGAGCCTTTCTGCACACCGAGCAAATCTGAACACCGACATGCTCAATTGGAGACTCGGAGCCTTATTCAGATCTATCGGGAAAGCCATAGGCAGAGCAGGAGCCCTCTTGCTGTCAGACGCCATTAGTTTCAGGAGAATTGGATTGGAGATGAGAATTGTGTGAGGGTTTGCCCTGTACAACAATTCAATATAAATGTTGCACTAGGATTAAATTTTATCCTCAACTAAATACATTCATTCCATTTGTTTCATTTATTAATGCTCCCCCAAATACTTACTTAAAAACAAAAACTAATTTCATCAATTAAAATCTAGCAAAATTTCTTACCTCAAGCAAGAGTGTTGAATTGCCTCAGCATTATCCCTTGACGGATAGAATATCTTGGTAATTTTTATGCTTTGGTCCGCTTTATCAGCTTCAGATGCCACATCATTCTCAAGTTCCTTCCTCTTCTACTGCTTGATTGACCATGAATTAATCCTGGACTTGCATCAATTCTTTTGGCGAAATGGCTTGGAGATTTGAAATCTGATTTTCTTGATGTTACAAGAAAACAAAAACTAATCTCATCAATTAAAATCCAGCAAAATTATAGACATCAAGCAAGAGTGTTGAATGCTGAATTTTCTGAAGCAGCGCCGCCCTATAATTCATTGGTAAATCATCTTGTTTGCATTGTTCTTCCATTCGTTGGTACCCGGTCGAATGATCATCTTGGTGGTCGTGTGTTTCCTTACAATGTAGAGGATTAAATAGGACAGCTTGACTAGCTGATAGATGAATCATAAACTCCATCTAAGTTCCTGATCATTACAAGGGGACAAATTAATTACTGTACACAATTAGATCAAAATGTACATGACTAGCACCAGAAATCTGTTAACAAAATTAAACACACGAAAATTTCAGAAGTAAAGTATAAAACTGGAAAATAATCTTGGAATATAGATCATTACTTGAGACAATCATAAACATGCTAACTTGAGATTATATCTCATACATTCATAACTAAATCAAGAATGCGCGGGAAATTGACGCGGACATCATAAATTAACAGTATAAAGGTTGTTGCAGAAATATCTAATCAGATAGCAAGAAAATGTTATATATCAAATGCTTCTATTGTCCTACAATTTTACCAATCAGATCGCAACACAGATTCAAGACGTTGATCAAGAAAATAAAATGAAGATAAATCAGAATCCAAATGAATACAATCTTGAAATGATGCTGAATGAAGAAAAAAAAATCCGTCATGACAGATCTGCTATTTTCAGATCTTTGTATGATTATGATCAGGCAAAACAAAATTAGGAGAGCAGAAATTGAAGAAAGGTGATTTGAACGTCTAGCAAGCTAGGCAGATAGCTAGCATGTCAAATTGCATTTCAGAGTCGAAAATCAAAGATTAAGAAAACCTAAACAGGTGTGTAATAAGACAAAGACCCGCAAATTAGAGGTATATATTCTACAACAACATTTCAGAATTCTCATCAACCAAAATAGCTTCTGAAAGCATGAATGGTAGAAAGCTAGATAACTGACAACGTCTGCAAACCCAGTCAGAGCCGCCTTTCTCTTTATCTTCAAACTCACAGGAGGAATATAGGCTGCTGTACCTGTACAGAACGGATGTATATATAGGCAGGCGCGTACTAGGTTAAACTGTTAAAGTGAAAAAAGGAAATGGTAAAAACCATTTTATTTCGTTTATGACATTTCAACTGCAAATTCTACTTAAATCAAGTTATGGGATTTTTCTTCTGTTTATATTTTTACCTATGTCGCTTCTTCCTAATTATAGGATGTGTCCTATTTAACTCTTGAAACTAAAATTTACGATACAATCACTTCAATTAGTAATCATCTAAGCACCTTAAGCACAAGTGCACAACGGTTATAATATATATGTCATGTTGTTAATGTCCATGTCGTATTTATTACAATCTTCTTATTAAAGAGTGGTCATGAACATTGACAAAATGTTGTCTAGTTAGTATTTATAACAAGTTGTGTCGTTATACCAACAAACGAGGATCTGTTATATGGGACGAACATAAATATTATTGATAGTGTATAAGTAAGCGCAGATCAACTTATGCCCAGGTTGTTCCAGCAATCACCAATTCCATTTTATATAAGGATATGAAATCAAAACTAGATCCTCTCACCTATATTTTGAATGGAAATGTGCAACAAACTTTTTAGAAATCAAATCAATCTTAAAAGAGTTTTTACATACGGAGATATGCTTATGATTTTTCTTCGACTCAAGCGTTTTCGTGTATCTAGTATTCCAAGTTCTAACCACACAAGTATAGTTCTTACAAAATTTTCAAACATATTAATGATAATTCTTATTTTGTGGATCTTCTCCAATCAATATATTGGTGTTCGAGTCACCTTTATCGTTTTAAAAATAAATAAAAATATTGCAGTACTATATCATAGGTCATGTGAAAATACAAAGTATCATAAGTGATAAAGTGAAGGTTTTTTGATAGAAAATTAATAAAATATTTAATATTATTAATTAAAAATATGTATATTATTATCGAAACAAATCTACAATTATATTATGAAAAAGCATTAATGTTACAAATATAAGTATTTTTATTAATATCGATTATTTTTCTAACAATATGTGTGCGTCTATATATAAAGATGAACTGTTAGAAGACTTAGACTATGTTCTATTCAATTAATGAACTAAATTAAACTGAATTGAAATATAGTATAAATTATAATTAAATAGAGCTGAACTGAACTGAAAGGGGTTTCAGTTGAACAAAATAAAGCTTTACTTTATAAATAATTAAAAATTAATATAAAAATAAATAATATTCTTGTCTTGATAATTGATTTTTTTTTCAAGTTGATTTAGGATTTAAGCTAGGTTAAATAGTACTGAATCTTTACATATTCTTCCACAGCAAGAAAGAATGCGGGAAAATTCTATCGAAAAATCCTTTGATACAAAATATTATAAAGACATGATATGTGTTAAATCAATATTTTAACTCATCGATACCTGTGTTAATATAATGATGTAACTCATTGAATCATATGTTATTAGATATGATATTATAATATAACAAATATTTAATTGTAATAAAATTTAAAGAGGTCCTCCCGGTGATGAACCCCAGATAAAGTTGGGGAAGAAGGGTAGGTTTCTTTTATTTCTTTTTCTTCATTGGACTTGTCGAAATCTCAAAGGAAAAGGAAAAGATAAAAAGAAAAACAACTGTTATAAATAGAGTGTTTCAATTTTCGTGGAGTAGTAACCAAGAAATCAATCACAACAAGAAGAACTAAAATTGAGAAGGAGAGAAAATCCGAATTGTGAAAACCTGATTCATACAACAATAAGAAACAATATGTCCAGTGACCGTGATATTCATGTCCCTATGCCTGAGGCTGAAGAAGTAGCACGCTTTGCCGTTGAGCAATACAACCAAAAACAGGTTCAAACCTTTTTATTCTTTAATCAAACTTATAATAAACCTAATTCCTTTATCTCTTTCTTAATTTTCTTCATTCATTCATCTTTCTACATCACTGTTTTTCTTTTGCCGTTTGCCTGGATACTTGTATCATTGTGTGTGTATTAATTTAACATTGATTTTAGTTATGAATTTCAAATAGTATACAACTCAATTTGAATTGAGTTTTTGTTCAAATCTCGTATACAAAAAAAAAAAAAAACAACTAGAATTGAGTTGTCCAAATTTCAATTCTAGACCAAACAACTGAGGTGAAAAAGTGACAGTACTTAGATTAAGGTTAGTTTGTTTTTCTTTCTGAATTGAACTTATTTATGTATAAAAAACAACTGGCTGAGCAAATGTCAACTCACTGAACGATTTAATCTGAACAGAAATTATTGAGTTTCCGGACGAAGAAAACATAACACATGTCAGAAGTTTGATTCTAATGTTTTTATGTAATTTAAGGATTTTTCTGGTTTTATATATGTTCGAGAATCAAGATCTGAGAGTAGCTGGGCACTATGATATAGAGCTATTTGTAAATTAATTAGCCAGTAATTTTAGCTAATTATCTAGTGCTAAACCCAGTCTCGTTATGGTGTCAAACCAAAATTGTCTAAACCTGAATTTGAAGACAAAAACTAGCCGCTTGTTTGTGATAGAATTTGTGTGATATTGTCCCGCAAATTGTGTTTTTTTCGTGAACGCCTCTCAAATTCTATCTCAAACAGTCCTAAATGTTTTTCTACATAATAATTTTTTTAACTGACCTATAATGTACCTTTGTAATCAAATATAGCTAGGTAGTTTTGTTATAAGTGCCAAGATCAATAATTAAAAAATTGTTTATGGAAACAGAATGCAAAGATCAAGTTCGTGAGAGTTGTGGACAGACCTAAAGCACAGCTAGGGGCTGGTGTTGAGTACCATATTGCATTAGAGGTGGATCATGCAGGGAAGATGCTGCATTGTGAGGCGGAAGCACATTATAGGCCATGGATGAAACAGCTTATGAAGTTTCAGCAACGCGGAGGGAGTTTTTCTGGAGTAGATTCTGATCTACCATCATATGAACCTGCAGTTTGCCCATATGTGTGTGTTGGCTGATCTTTATTCGACAGAATGAGAAATCTTGCAACCGAGCAGGACGTAGTATAGCATGCTGTTTTAGTTTCTTATAGATGAACGGTTATTTATTTGGTTTTCGCTTGGCAATTGACATTTTACTTACAATGTTGATTTTTTGCAAGAAATAAATTAATTTATTTTTGCCTATATTTTTCTTGACTTTTTTGTCCGAATTAACTTAGAGGGTTGTGTTTAGTTTGAACGTTGAGGGGTTTGGTGCTTACTTCAGGATAATAAGAGGGGGTTTTATATGACCTAACTTCACAACATTCTAAAATGAATTATCTTGTCTTTCAAGAATTTTAAGTTTGTAAAAACGGGATATCTGTTTTCAGAGCTTGAAAGAAAACCCTTCATAAAGTTCTGTAAACAGTGCTCTCAAGCTCTGGATCGGAAGCTCCGAAATCACCTTACTCTGCCGTAAGCTTAGAGTAATGGCTATATGTATCTGGCGTTCCTGTTTGTATCTGACAATACGTATCTACATAATTTGGTTGTATGAATTTCTGTTCTGGATGGCTTTGTACTGATTTCTACAGTAACCATCCTAATATGACAGTTCTGCTCAATTTATGAAGGTTTCTGAATTTTGATTGATGGTTTCTAAATTCTGATTTCCAATCAATGCTTTCTCACTAAACGATAGAAAGAGGTGTGTAATTTATCCACTCGTATTATTCATCTAACATTAAGCGACTGAAGAACATAAAAATCTATGATCTACAGCGGTTTCTATATGACTATGAACATATAGCAAACCTATAGGCGAAATCTAGATCACTTGAAGCGTGAGGATGATCACTTAATTGAATTCAAAAGGCCTGTGTAACATTACAAATTTACGCTTTATTATTTCTATGGATTTTGAAAATATAGTACAGATTTAAAAGAACAAGTAACTAGACTTTCCTGCAGAACAAGAAGTCTACTTAATCACCTTATCCCAGAAAGTATGGTGCTGAAAAATGTGGTTTCCTGATCGAGATATCGTCTTCTTATATCTTGTAGCTCCCTATGTTTGAGCTTTACATCCCTGCAAATCAAAGATTCATATCTTGCCGGTTGTAAACTGCGGAAATTTATGTTCTAATTATATTGCTCTTTCCAGAATATCAGGTATTAGAACATACCTATTTCCTGGTTCAACGGCTAGAGCGCATTTCACATCTTCCTCTGCTAACTCTAAATCTGATGTCCTCATATATGCTTCCGCTCTTCTGAAAAGTGCTTTCACATTGAAAGGATCTAGTTCTAGCACCTGGAATGACAGCAAGTAAAGGATAACTGATAAATGTCTGCAATATATTCAGGTACAGGCGAAAAAGTAAGTAAACATTTACCTTGGTGCAGAGTATTGCAGCTTCAGAATACTCAGCTAGTTTGAGTTTGCAAGCAGCATTATTCAAATAGCACGGTATCCTCAATGATTTCGCCTGGAGTTTCTCTTTGTGGCTGAACAAATGGTTATAATCTAGGATTTTTGAGGCCTGCACAATATAATTTGAAACATTTTCAGTTTTTGTGTTTATCAAATATACTTGTTCACTTGAAAATATTAGTAATCTTATTCTTAGTTACTCTCCTTTTCATACTTCTTTGAGGCTAGCTTAAATTTCCCTGCTTTGAAAAGTAAATTGCCATCGTGTTTCTTCCTTTCACATGCTTCTATTTTTTCTTCAATGCCCATTTTCCAGAAAGGTTTTTCCTGCTATCCGCAAACACACCTTCGTAAGAGAACCAGTTAAAACATTCCAATTCTAATGTATGCAATCTGCTACTAAGCAACATGTGTGCAGATGTTCATAGGAGATAACCTTGTTGAAGTCAATTAGTTTGACTTCATATGACACCTGCTGAGCTACAGAAATCGACTCTCCAGACTGAGTGGCACTGCATAAATGAGAACTGATTGTCACGGAAGCTTCCTCTCCTTTCCTCATACTCATGACTGCTCTCTCTAAAGATTCACTGATTTGCTCTGCATACACGAACAAAGTTCATAGCACATCGCACAGTTGCGTTTTAAGTCTGAAAACGACAAAAATAATTCATTGAAGTAAATGGGGAAGGAGTTAAGCGTACCTTCTCCACAAGTATACTCAAAGGGTTCTGAATCAGATCCTTTTCTATCAAAAACAGTACCATCTTCGAGCTTAGCAGTGTAACATACTACGAGTTAAATATTTCCGTAAGAAAATTTCTAAGCAATGGCACTCTTAAGCATATTAAATCTGTATAAAGAGTTCTTACGTGTTCACTACCTTTGACAAGAGATCCTTCATTAGGCCGATCATAGCCTTCTCCCCCTTTTGTTATTTTCTTCAGGATTTTCTTGTCACCGGTGATGTCAATAACAGATTTCCAAGATAACAATTCTATATGTATGACCAAATTTGACAGACTGGCAGCATCTATTGTCAACGTATCGTTTCTGCAATTGCTTAGACCATCTAAAAATGAGTTAAAATCTAACAGTAATACTCAGGGCAAAACTTCAACTAAAGAATGAATGATTTTCTAGAATTAAATTCTAATTACTTACAAGAAAACTTGACAGACAACTCTGCTTTCTCTCCCTTTCTCATGGTTTTAACAGCTTTGCTCATGGCTGGACAAAGATGGCCTAATGATATAGTCCCAAGATGAAACATAGTGTATATGGGATCAGGCGATGCATTCGATTTGCATAAATACTTAATTTAAGAACGAGGAGCTTACATTAACTCACCATTTACAAGAGAGAACTCCAAACCTTCATCAGATTTGGAGATGATCTTTCCAGTTTCATCTTTCGCAACATACTTGACTACATGGAAGATATAGATGGATTCATGGAAACATCATTAAGTCATCTTATAAATAGGACCTCATCAGAAAGAAATATATCACTACTGCAGACAACTTCTTGCAGTATATTTCAAGCATTATACATATACAGATTGGTTTTACAGATTAGCTTCACATTTACCTAAAACTTCGTCTGCTTCGTTTGGAGTAGCCCACCCCTCTCCTTCTCTAGTTAATTTCTTGATAATACCTCCATCCCCACTTATATCTCTTACTGGATACCAAAAATTAACCTCCACTTCAGAAATCAGTGTCGAATTTGGAGGAACAACAGGAGGTGAGCCAATTTCACCATAAGCTAATTCAGGTGGAATTGTGAAAACAGCTCTTTCTCCTTTTCGCATAGTTGCAATCCCAGTATCCCATCCTTCAATCACTTCACCTGTGATTCAGAACTAACGAAACGCACGTGACACTCGACAACTATTAACTTAATGGCACCGTTTGGTAGAGAACTGTAAAATCAGAACCTACAAAAGCTCAAACTAGAGGACATGTGAAGTAGGAGATTCAGGAACAAACCCTGGCCTAATCTGAATCTGTACGGAGTTTCCTTCTCTCGACTTGATTCGATACATTCTCCACTTTCTAGACGCATAGTGTAATGAACTAACACAAGAAACATAACAAGTTATCAGAAATGCTTATCATGATAAACATTTCGTGGGTAAATGATATAGTGCAACCGTGCAAGTGCGTAACACAGGATCCATTAACCCATAAGTTTAGCTTAAGATTCCAGCTAGATGCTGCACTGTGCCTCCAATGGCAGAATTATCCTTTTCCTATGTACATTTATACTTATCAACTTGTAATAACCTACGCCAACCGCATAACATTACTAGGAATCAAGAAGTAATTAAGTAATAAGGCTTCAATAGTCGTGTGAAAGACACAAACTTCCATCGAATTTCCAATCTGCTTACATAATTACCTTCAACTTCATCGCCAGGGGTAGGCGTTTGCCACGATACACCTCTGCGATGAATCTTTTTGCGCAAACCATTGTTGCCAATTATCTTTTCGGGAAAATCCTCTGCTTTGAACTCACTCTTCAATGTGATCGATTCATCAGTGCACGTTCCAGTTTTCATTGAACTGTGATTTGATTTCTTACGAGAATAGTTGAATGAGAAATGAGTGTGTGTGTGTGTTTTATCTCAACAGGATAAGTCGTTAGTTTCCCTCCTCATCTTTTGTTAACTAACTTACAAACAATGGACCCCATTCAATAAGAATTTATTTATTGGTATACGATATAACATTTCATCCTAGTTCATGTAATACTTATTCTACGTATATTCTACTCTTGAAATTGCTGAACTCATAACCCGTTTCTGCCTTTCTGGGTACCAATGTTGACGTTTAAGCTTTAATATCGATGCATCGGTAATTTGTGTGGTTGAAATTTATTCCACAAAAGGTGAACGCGTTCGTTTGGCGGGTCTTGCATAATAGGATCGCTTCTTTACCAAATCTGTAGAGAAGGGGCGTTCTTTACTCGGAGGCGGATGTCAGTTGCAGGCTGTGTCACTCACAACTGGATGAGACAATGAAACACTTGTTCATCTCCTGTGAATGCGCAAAAGCAATGTGGCATAAGATTGGCGGATGGATGGACATTGGTGCCCTGACTGGTGGATCTGTACTCAACATTGTGAAACAGTTCTACGATTCCACACCTGCTAGAGGTAAATGACTTAGATTTGCTGTCTGGCACGGGGTCCTCTGGCAGATTTGGAAAGCCCGGAACGATTGCATCTTTAAAGGCAAGAGTTATCAACCTGGAGATATTGTTCGGACTAGATTTGGAATTCTATGGGTAGTCATGTGCGGATAGGATTTTGGTAGTTCATTCTGTCTTGTTTTTGGAGTGCCATTGTTTGAGGAACCTGTTTATCTGTTTGGCTTGTTAAAACATGCCTTAAGTTTTAACAATCCATGTTTGATTAATAAATTTTCGAAAAAAAATACTTTTTACTTATAACAAAATAAACTTATGTATTGCATTCGAATGGGCAAGGGCAGCATATTGCTTGGTTTTCATATCGGAAAGTTTGTTGGTAGGATTCGAAAGCTAGAAAGGGATAATGTTTCATAATGAACCAAGTTCAATCTCATAACCTATAAACAATGATCAATCAAATCGAAAACGAAACCAAACAAACAATATTCTCATGGAATCAATAAGAACACTAATTCCGTCGTTACACAAAAGTTCCTAGGGAACTTTATTTTTATGACTTAGGGGTAATTTTGGAAGAAAAAGTCTAATTACAACGTCAATTTCTTTGTGATCAAATTATTAATAGAAAATATGTCGACTTTCAACAACTAACCGTCGTACCTTTTTTAAACGACAGGAGGTTCATATGTTATACAGTAATATAGTATGAATTATTTTCAATTTCATCATTATGCAGGGGCGTATGTGTATATAGTTTTACTTTTTAAAATATCTTCAATCCAATATACAAGAATCCTTTATATTGAACAAACAAATCAACTAACACACAAGAATACGATAATTATATGAACTATTGACTAAGATTTCACCTTCTTTGACTAATAATCTAGATTCAACACATAAACATGGGCAAGGGTGAGTTCGCAATTTTAATCCTCCAACTCAAAGTCCTTTTCGATTCAAATTCTCAAAGTTTAAAATAGAATGGAACATTTGCATTTCTAGTTTAATATTTAGTGTGTGTTTGCAAATGTTCATGTAGGTGTATTTTTGTCTACTTCTATTAAAAATTGATTAAAGTCGATTTTGAGCAAAACTTACTAGTGTTTGATATAACATATAAAAACAGTTTAAAATTATAAAAGCCAAAGTTGTAGTGTTTACAAAAATTAACTTAATAAGTTATTTTTAATTGAAAAAAAGCTACTACTTACTTAAAGCAGTTAGAAATATCTATTGATTTGCTTCTCTGCTTTTAGCAGTTACCTGCTTTTTTCCAGAGAAATTGTAGTAGAAATCGTAATTTAAAACACTAAAAAACTATTTTTACTACTTTAAAATTACAAAATCACTTTTTTCAAGTATTTACACACACAACTTTAATTATAATAAAATGAAAAATGTTAACTACATGAAATATTTCATCCGGGATGGAGGAGTAATAATAGATAACTAATTTCTAATCTTTGAACGTGAATTTTTGAATCAACACACGATTACAAGTCAATTGCTAAGACCCCATGGATACATAACGAACCTAGTATTCTTAACCCTCAAAATTAGGTGTAGAATATGTTATGAATGAAATAAAGAAGAAAGGAATAAATATCAAGCTCGTACGGAACACTTTTCTCAATCTCGGAGCTCACTAAAATTCTAGATGCATCTGGATCCGGATTGGCCGTGGATTTTGAAGTAAGGACTCATGTCCCGTTAAAACTTTCCATGTTATATTATTGGTTTGGGCACTAAATTACTTTTGTATTGTTCTACGGTATCGATGCATTGAAATTTGAATCCAAAAATTTCCCTATACTCTTGAAAACTTCAGTATTCGTAATATATTTTTTACCGTTTAAAAAAAGAGAAAAAAATTTATTTTACACTACAACTTATCAATTTTTTGGGCCAATTTGATTTACACCACAACCTTTTTTTTTTTTGAGTCGACACTAAAACTTTTACTAAAATTTTGACCTAACACAGATGGTTTAACGGACGTTAGCCTCCGTTAGTCATATTTTTAAATTACACCAATACCTTTATAAAAGTTTGCACTTGCTATCGAAACATTTACAAGTACTTGTACGCGCTATTGAGACCTTTTCTTATAATGCAAAAGTTCATAATTATGGTTAAGTTTGTATGATATTGTAAATGGTTATGTTTGCGGTAAAGATAGTCATTGTAAAGTATTTAATTGTTGTTTAGATTTATTGGGAGTTTGACCCATCTTCTATTCTCTTCATGTGGATGTCAATTTCTCTTTCTTGTTTGGTACATGCATTTTTTTCCACGTCTTATTCATAACAATAATAAAATCACGGGATTTGTAGGAACCCGTGTACAACTCGATCAAACTCATAAAACCAAAGTTAACTAACTATATTACAAACGATACATACGACCAAAATAAGAGAACAAGGAAATGAGGAAAATCACAAGATTTGATGCAAATACTTCGAACTAATGCCTAAAACTCCAAACTTTTTGATTCTTTTGAAAACCCACCACAACGTAATGATGGGTACCAAACTTCCTGTAGATTTGGCATAATAGCTGACCTTCTCAATCCGGATCCAATCATTTGGAATGCTTACCTTCTTTCCTTTTTTATCTTCAATACCTCTTTTCCTTTGGGAAGAGAGGTTTCAATAAACTGACTTGGATTACTTCTTGTATATCTTTTAGCAGGACTAAGGTTGTCAAGCGTTGAATGACGCTAAAATCTTCCGTAGACTGGAAACATGCATCCAAGGAGTCCATATCTAGATGATCATCCTGAACAGGCGAGCTAGTCTCAGACTTGAAGAACTCATAGATGTTGTTATAACCCTGAGTAATAACTGGTTCAAATTCTGGAATACCAGAATAATCAAATCTGCTAGGGGAAGGAATAGAGGGACACGAAAATGACCAAGGCTAAATCCATCTACTTAGAGAGGTTTACACAAAAAGGACCTCTAAAGAAGGATCAGGCGACTGAAGACGCACCAAAGGAGACTCCGATACTATATCAACATCACCAGAAGGGCTGACACAAGAGACTTCAAAAAAGGCAGCAAACTTATTTTGCAGAGGTAACTCCAAATTAGGCTGAGAATCAGAAGAGTTCCTCGAGGACGGAGAGGAAGGCTTCGAAGGTACTGTCTTCCAAGGAGTAGGAGAGGAAGACAAGGAAACCGGACTAACTGGCCAAGGAGGCCATACTGCCCCTTCAGCTGAATTAGAACCTGAAGAGTGAGTATTGACCCAAGGAATAGTAGAAGACTCAGGATTGCATTTGGAAATGACCTTACTTTTGACCGGATTTTTGACATAAAACAATCAACTAACGAGTGACCAAATTTGCAACAATGAGAACAATATAAAGGAAGAGGTTCATGCTTAATCACAACTTTCAACGACTGACCTTTGAAATTCAACTAGGATTGCTGGAGGGATAGGTTTAGACACATCTAACTCAACCAAACACGAGCTTTTTCTAGGCGAGCAAAAGAAGTTGTAGTAGTGTCTACACAAAGAGGAGACTCCAGAGGTTTAACGAGTTCAAAGAGGGCCTCAGAATTGAATAACATAACAGGCAAATGTCACAAGGATATCCAAACATGAATTAGAGGAGAGTCAAGATGTAAAGAACTAAGCGGAGACCATTTAGAAATACGCATAGAAGCATAGCCAACATAAATCGATCCTTTCTTCCAAAGTAAATCATAATCAACCTCAAGAGCAAATCTTAAAATAACCGATTTCTTTATCCAAAGAATTAATTGAATACTTACCCAACAATGCAATATTATCAAGAGCTGCTTTTACTTCTTTTAGAACAGGAGCGTTGGAAACAAATTTTCCCACTAGATAATTGTGTGGTACTTGTTCTCGCTCCATTTGCATAGTAGAAATATATTTTTTGTGCAATTGTTAATAAATCTAATAGAAAGATGATAATTGTTTGGTTGATATATGAATTTTTCCAATAGCTTCTACTTTGTACATGCAAAAGTTATTAATAATTAGATTTATAAGAAATATTATTTTTTCTAGTGTTGTAGTAGTAGTTTTGGAAATATTATTGCAATGACTCTTGATGATATATACGAAGCACAAAAAGCAAGACAAATATCTGTGACATGATAGTTTTGATTAGTTATTGTATCGTGTTTTGGACTTTAAATTACAAATTTATTTTAGAAAGGCTATTATTTTGTCAAAAACACTTTTTTACTTTTCAATAACAAAATATTACTTTTTAATAATAAAATATCAGAAAATATATCTGAAATTTAATTTGGACTTTCTAGCTACATTTTTGACCAGTCCATTTATGATAAACATAATTAATATATGTTATTATACATGCTTAATTACATGCATGTAACAAACGGAAAAAATTTAATGCCCAAATAAAAAAAAAGTTTTCCATTACCTCAAACTCATTTATGTGCATGCTTACTCACATGTATGTAACAAATGAAAAATATTAAGATGACCAAATTGAAAGGAGAAAAGGTTCATCCATTACCTCAATCCCCTTTAGATATAAAGTGTAACTAACTAAAGAAAGATCCTCGTCACCACGAAAATAACCATTCACAATATTACACAAATTAAACCATAATTATGAACATTATTATTATAGGAAAAGGTTTCGGTAGCGACTGCAAATTTTTACAAAGATTTTAGTGCAATATCAAAATATGACTAACGGAGAATTAACGGTCATTAAACCTTTGTGTTAGGTCACAATTTTGACAAAGATTTTAATGCTGACTCAAAGAAAAAAAAGGTTTTCGTGTAAATTCAAATTGGCCCAAAAGATTTTAGTGTAAAATAAATTTCCTCTAAAAAACATAAAATTAGAAATATGTACATCGACGCGTTCGACTTGGTAAAATGCCAAAAGTTGGATGGGTTTTTCTACGGTCAGGCAGACCTTCACCCTGCATGACAACAGATAAAATATTAAAAAATTAACATATTTATTCCGTTAGATTTTAAAAATACTAAAATAAAAAATAGATAATTCGAAACAAATATATTTTTAATTTAAAAAAATTTTAGAAGGTAAATTAAATTTTTTTTATTAATATTTATATTTTTCTAATTTAAATATTAATAACGCAGAAAGGCGATGGGGCATTGCCAAGGTGGTAAGGCGATTGCCCTATCACCATATGAATATTTAACTTCGAAAAATGTAAATATTGGTAAAAAAATTCAAAATTTTCTTTTAAAATATTTTTAAGAATAAAATAATATTTTTTTAGAATTACTTATTTTTTTATTTTAGTATTTTGAAATCTTACGAAATAAATCGGTTATTTTTTTAATTTTTTGTCTATTATCGGGCAGGACAAAGGCCTGTCTAACCGTAGAAAATTTCAAGTTAGATTCTTTCAAAGCCTCATGGCCTCCAAATGCTCGAATACAAGCTTCTAAAACATGTAAATATAACGCAAAACTAAAACACGAAAAAATTAAATTTTTTTTGACATAGTATAAAAGGCTTTAGAAGGTTAACCAAGAAGGATTTTTTTACCGTCGCTTTTGCCCTGCCTGACAACAGGCATCGTCCAAGTATAATTTAATACTTTAAATTTTTATTTTTTATTAAATATGAAAAGACTAAAATATCCATTAAAAATAAGATTCAATAATAATAAATATAAAATATAAAGATTAATTTTATTATTAAAATTAACAGGTCTCCTTGACCCAGCCCATACAGCCCGGCCTGGCGGCCTATCCAGCCCGATCCATGGCTCGATCCGGCCCATCCAGCCTGAAAATAAAGCCGGCCCAATTGAATTGCCATCTCGGCTTCTACCATCTGGCCCTCACTTTTGTGAGCTCTCATTATTAAAAATTAAATAAATAATTAATGAGGTTCAAACCTATGACCACATGGTCACATAACATAATACTAACCACTTGGAGAATTATCTCACACTAAACATTACTTGGAACAATATAGAAATATATATGAACAAAGTGAAAGATAATATATGTTTATTTAGGTGCGTACATGTATCTTCTTAATCTCAAAATTTATACCGTAATTTATTTTATATACAATATGTTTAAAGTTGGTTTATCCATATATTGAATTAAAAAATTTTACGTGTTAAAAACTCTACTTACTAAATGTATCATTATTTTCACACGTCAACGTATCTAATGAAACTGGATCACACAGGTACTTGAAGTTAAGGAACCTAGAACCTTTCCAACGCAATTTACCAACTTATATTTTAGGAGGCAATTGAATTGATTGTTTTGTACTTTGATGATAAATTGTTGATTGGGGCATATTCTACTAAATTTTAACCGATTGGATTCATGCTTTTCAATTTTTACCTAGTTTTTGTGACAAGATTGGGTAAAATTTGTGTCAACTATTGTTTTGAGCTGGAGTTTAGTTTATGATTATATTATATGTCTTTCGTGTATGGTAGTGATTATGTTAACGTGAGTCATGAGTAGCTAACACATTCAATGAAGGATTCAATGCATGTTCACTAGGGTCATGCGCTCCAATATGTACACTTTGATCAAATGAGTATGTCGTTATACATTTGATGTTCTACACCAAAAACATGAATGGACTAAGGAATTGTTCTCTTACCCCCAAAAAACATCTTGCAATTGATGAATCCATTGGTTTGTTGCAAAGAGTATACACTGCATTAGCTTGCTAGTTGTATCTTAGTGAAATTGACACATTCACCAATGTTATCTGTTTTATAGAACATTTAGTTCGTGTCATAGTTCTCCGTACCGTAAGGTTGGTGCCTCGAGTGCTAAAGCATTGTAATAATCATTTTTGACGTGTTTTAGTGATATATAGAGTAAATCGACAACGTTATTGTTGCATGATTCGTGCTAGCTAATCATGCAACTAGAAACATACAATACCTAATTACAAGTGTCATCGTTCTCCGTACCGTGAGGTTGGTGCCTCGAGTGCTAAAGCATTGTAATAATCATTTTTGACGTGTTTTAGCGATATATAGAGTAAATCGACAACGTTATCGTTGCATGATTCGTGCTAGCTAATTATGCAACTAGCAACATACAATACCTTATTACAAGTGTATACAGATATACGGATGGGACCATGTGAACTGCGTCATACATGATCTGCTTACGAATATGAAAAAATTGTATCTGTTATAAAATTCAATAAATTTGAATAAACTGGCTCGAAGTATTTTACTTTTTCTTAATTGATTAAGTATGACTTTTGTTGATTTTCTTAATATCCGTCTTACTATAAATTAAATTTAAATCATAATAATAATAATTATCTAAAGACGAATCTTTATTTTAATTTAGAGACAAACCTGTTGATACGGGAATATGTCCAATCCGTCATTTGGACGTCCCAAGGGTAAATCCTAAGACATCACGGTATAACAAGGACAAAGCTCAAAGGATCTGAGCCTCAGACCATCTGAGGTCAAGCTTGGCTAAAATATACGAAGAATGCCATGATTAGGATGCCCGGGCCATAACATCACATCCGAGGATAACAGGTCCGGACCGACATCACATATGAATACATCCGGACCTAAAGATAACCAAGTGTGGCAAATCATAATACGTCAATAGCGGAGGGCTCGACCTGTTCCGGACACTTTGGTTCGGAACCATCACTTCGGATGTAATAATGTACAAGAAACTCCGATGCCCTCAAAGCCTACAAAATGACTAATCTAGCCCTGAGGCCCAAAATGCTACATGGGTTATGACAATCATATGATCCATGGGCTTAATTAAGCTCTATTAGCCCAACACTTGGTACATTCCAATATGTGAAAATCCAAGAAGGGAACTAATCTCTATAAATAGGGAACACCTCTCAAGGTAAACTCAATAATGCTCACTTAATCTTCTCACTATACTATAAGCCTATTACCTTAAATTTCACAGGGTTGACATACAATCACTCTCGAGTAAATTCTCCCATCCGGTTTGATCCAAGGCAAACCGGATCTAAAGGTTCTAACCCCCTCCCTTCAGTCGTATGTGCAGGTTCGAATACATAGATTCGGGTGTAAGGATTGGAGCTCACATCATTCGAGGACTTTGAAGATTGGAAAAGTTAGTTGATTTTAGTAACATTCGAGGATTGGGGCTTTTACCTCAACAAAACCTATATTTTTAAGAAAGTTATTATTGTTATTAATCAAAACACATACACTATCGACCTTCGAATTTTTTAATTTTGCAACAAAATTTATTTCGTTAATAACACAGATGTTTTAAATATAATAAGAATGTTTAGTCCATAAATATCATTATACAATTTTGTTAAACATATTAAATTTGTTATTAAAATTATAGATGATCGAGTGAGAAAATTCACAATAAAATTTAAATTATATGAAAGTACTACAGTAAAAACTCCATAAAGGAATAAACTCTTTATAGTCATAAAAAAAACTCCGGTCTCAAGTTGGGAATCTAAGATGGATACGAACCGATTAAATGACAACCTCAAATCGCTCAACTTCTCTACTACTCTCTTTGGAGAAGGAATGGATTGGTGGACCAGTTTGCCGTCCGGATCCATAAGATATTTTGATGATGTTTCTACATTCTTCTTAAAGAGGTTTCAGAAATCCAAGAGGAGGAAGAGATCCGTGAATCATCTAGTCGGAATCATCCAATCCGAGAATGAGGATCTTCAGACCTTTTTGGATAGGTTTAACTCAGAGGTCCGACAGGTGGAAACGAATAAAATTAAAGAACGGGTCCGTCACCTGTATGCTAACACCATCAACCATGACCTCCGAAAAAAAGCTATCCGAAGAGGAAATATTGAATGAGAGACAGTTGGAGGATATCTGTGATCACGTTGTATACGGAGTTGAGTTCTGAAGAAATGTCCCCGTCAGAGCCAGACAGAAAAGAACCAAGGAACCTGTTAAGCATGAAGCTCCAAAAGCTTGGAAACCGGACTTGAGGAAGGACACCCGAGGGAAACAGGAGTTCCGGAGGGAACAAACTCCTCCTAAAAGGTATGCAGAGTACACTCGGTTGAATCGTCCGAGGGAAGAAATCTTATCTATTATGGTCGATAAGAACTTAGACATCCAATGGCCGAGGCCTTTCTACAATAATATGAAAGGTAAGGAAGCTAGGTCTTATTGTGCCTTTCACAGACAATTTGGACGCCTAGCGCAGAAATGTATTCAGCTCAAAATGAAAATTGAAACATATATCCGAAGTGGACAGCTCAAAGAGCCATAATCTAGGGAGGAACAGGTTCCGAGTGGAAGGAAAGAAAAGAGCCCGAGGCATAAATCCATAACACTTCCACCACCACCAAGGAATACTCCACCTCCCGAAGCAAGAAGATATGAGGAATATCCGGATGAGGGGGATTATGAGAACCTGCCCTATAGTGGGGTAATCAATGCTATAGCCGGTGGCCCGAGTGGCGGAGACAACCGCAATGCAAGAGAGAGAACCGCACAAGACATCCAGAATGGGGACCTGTAAGAAACCCAACACCACTGAGGGATCAAACACCATCTCTTTCGATGATAGTGAAATACCTCCCACTACTTTCGGATGTGGAGACACCCGAACCCCCAACGTCCCGTTAGTTGTAGCGCGGGTAATCGCCACATATAAAGTTAACAAAGTTTTAGTGGATAGCCGGAGCTCTTTGGATATCATATTAAAAGGACCATAGATCAAATGAACTTGGGGGACATTGAGTACGGAAAGGTAAATACTTCTCTATCCGGATTTGGAGATGCGGTCGTCAAGCCCATCGGAACAATCAAGCTTCAGGTTTCAATGGGTACCTCCCCGAGGAGAATGACACAAACAATATTGTTCCTCGTTGTTGACAAAGAATTCAACTACAATGTCATCTTCGGAAGACCAGACCTTAATTAGTTCCGAGCTATCTCATCCCCACTGCACAGTCGAATCAAATTCCCCACTCCTTATGGAGTCGGAGAGGAATTAGGGAATAGACAGGGGGCTTGGGAATGCTACATCTTATCTACGAATGTAGCCGCTAATCCAATACTTTCCAAATCTAAAGGGCCGAGCGTGCCACATCCTCCGAAGACTAAAATCGGAGTAGGATCCATGGACCACAAGTTCCTCAAGTCTGTTCGGATCGAGCCATATGAGACCATCAAAAGAAATTCAAATTATCGAAGGTGATCCGGACAAAAAGACTAAGATAGGGACTAAAATGAATTCTAAAGTAAAATTGAAACTAATATCTTGCCTCCGAAAGAACTCGGACATCTTTGCTTGGAGTACGGATGATCTCAGAGGATAGATCCGAGGGTAGCGGTTCACCATCTAAACATAGACCCTACGGTCAAACATATCCGTCAAAAGAGGAAAGAATTTGGCCCTATAGAAGATGCAATTATATCAACCGAGGTTGACATATTGTTGAATGCCGGACATATCGAAGAGGTCAGGTATTCGGATTGGGTCTGCAATATGGTCTTAGTTGAAAAATTCCCAGGCAAGTGGAGAATGTGTAATGACTTCACGTGCCTCAACAAGTTTTGTCCGAAAGACCTCTATCCTTTTCCTCGGATCGACCAACTGGTAGACTCTACATCCGGATGTGCCCTATTAATTTTTATGGATGTGTATCAAGGATTCTACCAGATTCGAATGGCACAAGAGGATGTTCCGAAGACAACGTTCTTCGCGGCAGGAGGAGTATATTGTTTCAAGGTCATACCTTTCGGACTTAAGAATGCTAGGGCTACATACCAAAGACTTGTAAATAAAATGTTTAAAGAAGAGCTCGGAAAGACTATGGAGGTGTATGTGGATGATATGTTAGTCAAAAGCAAGACCGAAGAGAGCCACATTGAGCATCTAGAAAACTGCTTTTCCATCCTTAGGAAGTACGGAATGAGCTTGAATCCGGAAAAATGCACCTTCGGAGTCAAAGGAGGAAAATTCCTCGGATACATGGTCATGGAAAGAGGGATTAGTGCTAATCCGGAAAAGATCCGAGCCATCCTCGACCTGCGTCAACCTAAGAATGTCAACGCGGTGCAACAACTCATCGAAAGAGTTCTATCTCTTAGCAGATTCATCTCGAGGTCCGCGGAAAAAAACCTACAATTTTTTAAGATCCTAAGGAAAGGGGACGGATTCGTATGGACCAAAGAGTGCGAGGAAGCCTTTGAGAGCCTCAAGGCTTATTTACTTTCACCTCTGCTCTTTTTCAAACCACTCGAAGGAGAACCCTTATACTTATATTTAGCAGTGACAAACGAGGCCATGAGTTCCGTGCTAGTCCGGATCCAGGGAAATGATCATCCACCCGTACACTACTTAAGCAAGGTTCTTGCAGGTCCCGAACTCAGATAATTACACATCGAGAAGGTAGCCTATGCTTTAATCCACACAGCCCGAAGGCTCAAGCCATATTTCAAATCTCATCAAGTTGTGGTCTTGACCAATGAGCCCCTCAAACAAGTAATGGGTAGACCGGATTAATCCGGAAGACTTTCTAAGTGGGCAATTGAACTCAACGAGTATGACATCTCATATCAGGCTTCGTCAGCCAAGAAAGCCCAGGTACTAGCCGACTTCATAGTCGACTTCCCGGAGTAAGACCACAAGGATCTGGAACCAACAGGTCTTGAACTCATAGATCCAGAGATCCTACCCGAAGATCCCTTATCTGAATCTTTGGTGATAGAGGAAGAGGAACCGGATCATGACAATGATCTTTTCGAGAATCAGTGGATGTTCGTCGTAGAAGATTCGGATATAGCAATGGAAGCAATAGAGATTCAGATGAAAACAGAAAATACAGTGGAACTCGAGGTACCATAGGAAAGCAGACTCCAACGTGGATTCTACAAGTGCACGGATCATCTTATGGAAGGCTCGGGGGTATAGGTATCCATCTCTAGAGTCCCGAAGGAGCCCAGATTGATTATGCTATTACACTAGATTTCCGAGGCCCTTCTGGTAGGTCTTCGAATGGCTAAGGCACTTCAGGTAAAGAGAATCCGAGCTTACACGGATTCTCAGCTAGTGGAATCGTAATATTCTGGAGCTTTGATCACTAAGGGTCCGAGTATGATCTTGTACCTTGAAAGACTCAAAGAAGCCGTATCAAAGTTTGAGGAATTATCCCTTGAAAAGTTCGATAGATCATACAACGAGAAGGCAGACTCCCTCGCCAAATTTTCTTCAGCATGCGGAGTAGTAGATACGAGAAACATAATCCTCCTAACTCTCCGGACCTCCTCTCTCCACAATCAGGAACTCCCGTTATACAAACTAGATGAGGAGAGGATTTGGATGACTGACATTCTGATTTATCTTCGGAATGGAACATTACCCTCTGACCCAACAGAGGCTCAGAGGGTCCAGTGCTGAGCACCCCGGTACTTCCTGCTTGAAGATGAACTTTACAAGAGATCCTTCAACGGAACTCACTTGCGTTGTCTCGGACCACAAGAGGCTCGGGCAATCCTGAAAGAGATACATAGTGGCAGTTGCAGAAGTCATTTCGGAGGAAGAACTCTGGCACAAAAAATCCTCAGGCAAGGCTACTATTGGCCTACAATAGACAAGGACTCGGCTAACTTCGCCCAAACCTGTAGCGACTGCCAATTTTATGCCAACATTCCACACAGGCCAAGCAATCCGATGATTCCGTCAATCATCTCGTGCCCATTCGATCAATGGGGCATTGATATCGTGGGGCCTTTTCCCTGAGGAGTGCAACAAAGAAGTTTTTGATCATAGCAGTCAAATACTTTACCAAATGGGTGGAAGCCGAAGTAGTGGCTACCATAACAGAAGCCCGGATCCGAACCTTCATCTGGAAAAACATCATCTGCCGCTTCAGATTACCTAGAATCCTCTTTTAGGACAATGGAGCCCAGTTCTCTGGACACAAGCTCAAGGAATGGTGTAGATCTTTGAGAATAGAACAACGCTTCACTTCGGTTGGGTATCCCCAAGCAAACGGACATGTCGAGTCTACTAACCGGACCATTGTGAAAATTCTGGAGAAAAGACTCAAGACATTCCTAGGAAGCTGGGTTGAGGATTTGGATGGTGTACTTTGGGCTCCTCGAACCACTCCGAGGACCGCCACCCGAGAAACTCCATTCTCCCTGGTGTATGGCTCCGAAGCTGTCATACCTTCGGAAGTTATCGTGGAATCACAGAGAATCCAACAGTATCAACCCGTAGATAATGAGACAGTCCGGATGTACTAGCTTGAACTCCTCGAAGACAAGAGAGAATCTTCCCTGGCCCACATCCTAAGGTACCAAGCCTCTATTGCTCGGACCTACAAATGTGTGCAAAAAAGACATTCAGATCGGAGATTTGGTCATAAGGAGAGCCGATATCCTCAATCATGTTGGGAAACTCAAACCGAATTTGAAAGGTCCGTACAAAGTCATCAGGGTTAGAAGCAATGGAAACTTCGAGATGGAAGATCTCGTAGGTAGAGTGCTCAAAAGAACCTGGAATTCGAGGAATTTGCAGAGGTTTTATGCTTAGTATGTTTTTCTTCGTTTTTGTTTTGTCCGAAGTCTTTTGTGATCCGACCGTTTGAAATTGTATTTCCGTCAAATCAATACAACGACTATCTTTCTCAAGAACGGTCTCATTCACTATCGAACATATTTAGTCTCGAATACAAGAACACCGAATGTGGTATATTCCAAACTAAAATATGACTTGTAACCATACAATTCATGAACGTTCGGGTATATCATAATATTATTCGAACAAACAAATTCGAAGAAGGTTAAACAAAGATCATACTTCGCAAACAATATTAGCAAAGAGCAAAAGATTCAAGCATCCGGATAACATTCCGAATCATTAGCAGTTGGGAATATTCAACAAATATTCAAACTAAAGCATCCAAAACAACACAAGTAGGAAGCCAAAGCTTCATCATCCGAAGTTAACACATACAGAGCAAATATTCGGCACAGAATCAAAGTGCGAGAAAAATAAAATTGTTTCAAGGTCCGAAGACCGTACAAGGTTCACGGAGCATACTCCGCCTTCAAATCTCTTCTTCATTCCGGGGCCTTGGAACTTCCCTCACCAGCAGCCTTCTTGGCCTTCCGGGCTTCATGCGCTAGCCTCATCTCCTCAACAAACTTCGGAGCACGCTCTGTCAGATCAAGATCCGGCTATCCAGGAACCGGACCAGGAAGACTCAACTAGTCATGGTTGTGAGCAGCATAATCCTTTAGAGGGACCAGAAAATGTCAGAGCAGCACTTCGGGAATAAAATCCGGAAGAAAAGGGCCTCCATGATTGAACTTCAGCTCCGGAGTCTCCGGGGCAACCAGCTCGCAGAACTCATTGCTCATTAGCTCGGCATCATCAAGCGGCTCACCGGTAAAGCGAGTGCCGTCAGGGTTGTTATAAGCACTTAAGCCTGCACTCTTCGGATCGAAGTCAATCAAGAGCTTCTACTTCATCTTGAGTTGCCTAATAGCAGCATCGAACCCAGCTACCCGAGCATCATCCGTCGTGCACATCAGGAAATATTTGCACGAAGTGGAGCTTAGGAAGTCCCGAACAACCTTTACTTGGGTGTGCTGGATATTCTCGAGCATCTGCTCCTTGAAAATCCGGAACAACCCAAGAATCTCACCACACCCTTTCTCCAAAGTATCCTGCTCAATCCGGACCTGGGCCAAGTCACGTGCCAAGGCCTGGCGGTTCTCATCCGATCTATGAAGATCCGAGACCGCAGTATGGTACTTCTTCCAATACTCTTGGAACTTTCCCTCCAGGTCTTTAACACTCGCCTCGGACTTCGACAACTGAGCGTCAATCTCAGTCCTCTCTCCAGCTACATGAGAACATACCTGGACCGCGGCAGTCAACTGAAAAGAAACGAACTTGAGAAACATGAAAACAAAACAAGCGTGGAAATTACTTAAAGGGCAAAAGTCTCAGATACTAACCTTCCGGCTCGTTGTAGCCAATTCGGCTATCTGCTCAACCTCATCCATCGCCACCAGTCTAGTCACCTCGGCCTCTAACTCGTCATCCGAGTCGGGGACCATAACAGCCTTGCCCTTTGCCTTCTTCGCCGAAGCAAGTGAACCTTCGGAAGCCCTCTTCGACCCAAAGACAACCTTCGAAACCGAAGACCCGGAGGCTTTTGGTAGCTTCTTCGCATCAGCCTCCTTTATGGCTTTAGTTTTCCCCAGCTTCAGAGTGGGCATCAGGATCTCCTCTTGCCCCTTAGCAGCTCTCTCGGTGTTCAGATCCGAGAATACCGCCGCATTGATGGGATCTTCCGTCGGGAAGGTGGTGGAGACCTTGATAGTTCGGCTACGCTGTTGTTCGGCTATCTCCCATTCTTGATCTTCTCTCTACTTCCTCTTCAGCTCGAGTAAGGCAGACATGATATATTATTACCAATAAGCTACAAAAGAAAAGAAGAATGGTTAGATCTGTATTGTTTATACTTGAAACAGACAAGAAGAGCGAATAATAAATGACATCAAGGAACGCTTCGGATATACAACTACAGAACTACTACTAACCACAATCACGTGGTGGATCACCACAATTATACTCCGGAGCTAGTCCGGCCAAATAAGGCAAGGGCTGACAGATCAACCCTCGAAAGAAATAGGTCTACGTTCGATTTCTTTTTCGGAGCGCCTACATCCACAAGGGAAAGTTCTTCGCCGGCGTCCGAGCGAACTGATAGATCGCTCGAGAGAATTTCTTCGGGAATGGCCACTTCTCCCGGCTCGACTCGGGCTCACCCTCCTTTAGCGCCGGACGAATGAATAAATACCTTTTCCACCACTCGACACCTAGAGAAGAAATTGGATCGTCAAAGAAAGCATACCCGGGCCTTACCAAAAAGGAAAAATAGCTCGGATGCGAGTCACTGGCCTTGACCTTGAATAGCCTTTGGAAGTTCGCGGTAGTCAAATGAATGCCGATGCAGTTGCACAGGACTCTGAAACACATCAAATTACCCAAAGAATTCGGGATATGAAGATTTCTCCCTCGAGAAGTTCAATAGGTCGTACAATGCAAAGGCCGATTCTTTGGCTAAATTTGTCTCCGCATCCGGAGCAGTAGACACAAGGAGCATCATCCTCTTAACCCTCCGTGCTTCTTCTCTCCACAATCAGGACCTCCCTTTGTACCAAGTGGATGAGGAGAGGACTTGGATGACGAACATCTTGATCTACCTTCGGAACGGAACATTGCCTTCGGAGCCAACAGAAGCTCGGAAGATCCAATGCCGAGCACCTCGCTACTTTCTACTTGAAGGAGAACTTTACAAAAGATCCTTTAGTGGAACACACTTGCGTTGCCTCGGACCCCAAGAGGCCAAGACCATCCTAGAAGAAATACACAGTGGTAGTTGTGGCAGTCATTCCGGAGGACGAACTCTTGTGCAAAAGGTCATTAGGTAGGGATATTATTGGCCTACCATAGATAAAGACTCAGCTAATTATGCTCGGACTTGTAGCGACTTCCAGTTTTATGCCAACATCCTGCATAGACTGAGTAATCTGATGATTCCGTCAATCATCTCGTGCCTATTCGATCAATGGGGTATTGACATCGTGGGACCCTTCCCCCGAGGAGTCCAACAAAAGAAGTTCTTGATTGTAGTAGTTGAGTATATCTCTTATTTTCTTATTCCCGTGCGTTCGTATCTTCTTTTATAATTTGCATTGTAGAATAGCACATCCGAGCTTATCGGGAGGTTATCGTCCGAAAAAATAACCATCCACGAACTGTAAATCTTGCTAATATAAACCAAATGGCTAGGTTGACAGATCCGAAGGTAATATCGTCCGTAGGTCCATGGTATCCGAGGGGAATACCAAACGTAGTTAAGTGCAATAGTGTCCATTAAGCCTTTTCAGATTCACAAAATGATCTGAGTCGTTGGTTTAGAGATAGTGGGTGGTTACATCGTAGCCACGATTGCGTTGGCGGTTGGATTTCCGAAATTATCCCCTCCTATAAATAGGGGCGCTGTCAACGTCCATTTCTAGAGAGTTGATTTTTGTAAAAATAAGCATTCGAAGCAGAGTAGCAGAGCAGTCCGAAGCAGAGCACTTAGAGCATTCCGAAGTGGAAGCTGCATGCGGTCCAATTCCTAGATATCAACAAGTAAGTATCCGAATCCTTCTCCTTATGTTCGGAATATTATTCTTTGTTTCTGACTTCGTTTCTGTTTATATAGTGCCTCGTATATATTGCCTTTAATATGCATTATAAGGCTTTATCTCTTCTCCGGACGTGCTGAGAAACTTGAACACGCGTAGATGATTAGACTAACCCGGATAATTTGAAGCGAGCTCACTAACTTCTAACTGAAGTATGACTAAGGGGACTTTCAGGTTAGGATCCAATGAGCTAATTTTTGATAATTTTTGTACCAATTCGATCTTGATCTGCTCGGTTTAAATAATTTTTGACCTTGTTTAATTAATAATAATAATAATACTCATACAATTAGAAGTAAAAAATAAAAGGAATACCTTTCAAAATTGATATGTGTGATATAAGATATTACCTAGAAATTTTGTTGATCTATTAAGACTAAAATAGTACTTGTTGCACTTCTATACTATATAAAAAAAGTGATGATCTTATACTAAAGTTTATATTCTAATGAAAATATACGTGTACAAATGAGGATGGACTTAACGTGATTAACATGGTACACAATCTTGCAAAATAAAAGTCAATGAGATTAAGAGATGCATATGCGGACGTAGCATGAGACATTTTAGCTTTTGAAATCATGTAAGGAGGTAGTATAATTTCTTAAGCAACAAGGGATATATTAATATACAATGAAGGTGCAATGCAACAAGTTATTACATAGTTTAAAGTAGAGGAAAACGTTAATAATAATGTACATCTCGAATTGATTTGTAATTAAAATATTAAATTTTATTGTGTTTGTTCTTGGTTAATCTCAAAATGATGACTAACTGAGAAATTTTTGGGTGAGAATAAACTTCATAAAAAAAGATTTGTATTGAAATAGTAGGATTGTATGTCCCCTGGAATTCAGTCCATGCATTATCCCAAGATGTAACTTTTAAACTACATTTTTTGGGTGTTACAATTTATGAAAACTAGTACTTTAAGGGTACTACACATCTCAATGCAATTAAGCTCCACTGGCAAAGTTACAAGTATATTGTAGTATTAATAAGTTTGGAATTCAAATCATAAATAGTTTAATACTGCTCGGGCAGAATGGTTAATGACATAATGGTTTAATCCATTTTCATAACCACCAGTAGTCAGTACCGTGCACTCTCAAACATCATTTACCCATACAGATGCAAGTCAACCATGAGGGTTGATAACGAACAGACACACTAAGAACAGATCCAGGCAGTAAAAATTTTAGTCGATGCATCCATGCGATTTCCTTGGTCCTGCTAAAACAATTTAAGACATAAGAGGAGTCAGCTTGGATTTCCAAGTTATTAACATCTAGTTGTAAAGCAGAGATCAAGCCATATTTCAAGGCCATCAATTCAGCTGTGTGATTATCCGTAATTCCGATATAAGAATAGATTGCCAGATAAAAGGTTCCATCATGTTTTCTAGGAATGCCTCTCGTTCGCGCCTGGCCTGGACTATCATCCGTCTACATTCAAACATATAGGAAGCGTTGTAAATGGATGCTTGTAAATGGCATATGTAAGAAAACGTAAGATGTAACACGATAATGAACGAGGCAGAATTTCAAAATTGTTTTATCTTACTGACAACGATTATTCAACGTGACTATGTAAAGAAACTCTAATTTACACTTACTTGTCTACTTCCAGCAATAGCAAATTAAGCTCCGGATTAACATCAACAACAGGAACTTTAGCAGTTTTCAATTGTTGTTACTCAGCTTCAGTTTCTTCCCTTTGCCACCTTTCGTATTCCTCAGGAGTAACGTCTTCCTCAAAGTTATTCAGCTCCTCCTGCTCAACTTGATCAACCACCACGTTAGGATTCAGTTTGATCTGTTGTCCTCAACCTCGGTATCCATAGGGATGTATTTTACCAAGAACGCTAGAATGTTCTTCAAACAATTTGATAAGTATTTCAATATGTGAATTGATAGTTAGTTCAAATAAACCATAACCGGTCTATTTATAATGTTATCTGATCACAAAAGCCCAAGAGGATTTGGACTCCTCTTTTTTTTTTCCCCATAAAAAATGTTGCATGTATGGTTGTAATTCGGATTTACCGGAATTAAACCATCAACTTGCCTAGCTCAATTCGTATTGTGGAGAGTTTCTAGACAATTTACCAGACATTATTAATATACAAGGAACGTTTGAAGGGATATACAAACCACTTGTAATGTAGGGCTCGTGATGATACGGTCTTTTCATTCACGAATACTCGAATAAGTGTAGAACTTGATAATGTGTCTGTTCCAATAACTTATTCATTTATCTCTCAT